>CM076573.1:45220506-45449628 GCA_034641835.2 Pinus albicaulis | reverse complement strand
GAACAGAGAAAAACGCTAATCATGTGAGGAGTGTGATATGTCCAAAATATAAAAAGACCATCAGACCATATCAATAAACCAGCAACATAGACCAGCATCGCTAGTTTTGAAGGAAGAGTGATAAACATTAATCATTTTTTTTTCAAAAGAGAAAAAACGTTGTTTTGAATATATTATATGAAGTAAAACAGTCCATGAAGTCATTACATTTTCACATCTGAAGATTGGAACCCAAATATCCATCCAGGAAAGTGGAAGTCCCACCCCAGACAATGATAGAAAAATACCCCATGTCACATACAGCGACTTGATATAAAACCCAGTAACGGTCCACATGGAGATTATCGACAATCTGAGAAAGCATCCAAATATGCCCAAGGCATCTATAAGGAAGTGAAATAGCAGTATGTAGAATAGTAAAGCAACAGATAGAGTACGTACCGACGTCCATTGTTCCAAATACAAATTAAAGTACCCAAAATCCTTGAACATAGAAAAACGCTAATCATGTGAGGAGTGTGATATGTCCAAAATATAAAAAGACCATCATACCATATCAATAAACCAGCAACATAGACCAGCATCGCTAGTTTTGAAGGCAGAGTGATAAACATTAATCATTTTTTTTTTCACAAGAGAAAAAACGATGTTTTCAATATATTGTATGAAGTAAAACAGTCCATGAAGTCATTACATTTTCACATCCTAAGATTGGAACCCAAATATCCATCCAGAAAAGTGGAAGTCCCACCCCAGACAATGATAGAAAAATACCCCATGTCACATACAGCGACTTGATATAAAACCCAGTAACGGTCCACATGGAGATTATCGACAATCCGAGAAAGCATCCAAATATGCCCAAGGCATCTATAAGAAAGTGAAATAGCAGTATGTAGAATAGTAAAGCAACAGATAGAGTACGTACCGACGTCCATTGTTCCAAATACAAATTAAAGTACCCAAAATCCTTGAACAGAGAAAAACGCTAATCATGTGAGGAGTGTGATATGTCCAAAATATAAAAAGACCATCAGATCATATCAATAAACCAACAACATAGACCAGCATCGCTAGTTTTGAAGGCAGAGTGATAAACATTAATCATTTTTTTTTTCACAAGAGAAAAAACGTTGTTTTGAATATATTATATGAAGTAAAACAGTCCATGAAGTGATTACATTTTCACATCTGAAGATTGGAACCCAAATATCCATCCAGAAAAGTGGAAGTCCCACCCCAGACAGTGATAGAAAAATACCCTATGTCACATACAGGGACTTGATATAAAACCCAGTAACGGTCCACATGGAGATTATCGACAATCTGAGAAAGCATCCAAATATGCCTGAGGCATCTATAAGAAAGTGAAATAGCATTATGTAGAATAGTAAAGCAACAGATAGAGTACCGACGTCCATTGTTCCAAATACAAATTAAAGTACCCAAAATCCTGCAACAGAGAAAAACGCTAATCATGTGGGGAGTGTGATATGTCCAAAATATAAAAAGACCATCAGACCATATCAATAAACTAGCAACATAGACCAGCATCGCTAGTTTTGAAGGCAGAGTGATAAACATTAATCATTTTTTTTTTCACAAGAGAAAAAATGATGTTTTGAATATATTATATGAAGTAAAACAGTCCATGAAGTCATTACATTTTCACATCTGAAGATTGGAACCCAAATATCCATCCAGAAAGTGGAAGTCCCACCCCAGACAATGATAGAAAAATACCCCATGTCACATACAGGGACATGATATAAAACCCAGTAACGGTCCACATGGAGATTATCGATAATCTGAGAAAGCATCCAAATATGCCCGAGGCATCTATAAGAAAGTGAAATAGCAGTATGTAGAACAGTAAAGCAACAGATAGAGTACCGACGTCCATTGTTCCAAATACAAATTAAAGTACCCAAAATCCTTGAACATATCAAGAAAAACGCTAATCATGTGAGAATTCAAAGTAAAGTTAATCTATTAACATTGCGAATAAAATTACACCGAAGTCAAAAACATTGCCTGGCCATACTCATGGCAAATTTGTCATCAAAAAATCAAAAAATTAAGACTGCCCTCATACGGGGAAACCAGTCTTGAACGTTTAATTTACAGAATTCAAAAATATTACAAAGGTCCAGCACAGTAAAATAATCTAAAAGCAGCCCAATTAAGTGGGTCTGCTAAGCAAGAAAAAAAAATTAACCAAACTACTCCTCCAGTGGTTCCTCCACGATTCGGCACCATCCTTTGAAAGGTCCAGGATCGCTAGGTGCTACCTCCACATGCATGCCATGGCTCCCCTCCTGAAGGCCTGAATGCTGGCCGGCTTTTTCTGAGCTCAGACCCGCCGGACGGGTGCATTCTTCCTTCGTTTGGGCCTCCTCACGGAAGACCACAGTGACTAAATCCGTGATTCGCGGGAGGTTGAGAGAGCAATTAAAGGAAAATTGCGCAGTGTGCGTCGTGGGAGAAGGTGAACTAGCGGTGGGGAAGCGAGGAGCAGGGGAATCCATACGGTGGCCAGATCCTACAACCTGACCCCGCCCACTCCTAGTATTTGGATATCGACCTGCGTAATAATCACTGGACTGGCTGGAAGTCGACTCTGTTGAGGGGCTGGAGGGAGCGCGCAGGGGTTGACCTCTAGTGCTCCCCCTGCGGCAATGCATCCTATGACGCACGCGAGGCATGGGTGCAGTATCAGGCGCAGTGGGCACAAGAGGAGATGGAGAAGCAGAATTCCAATTAACAGAGGAAGACAGACAGAGACAGAACCGAGAGAAATGCAGATATGCTGCAAGGTCTAGGCAGCAGTTCAGCTGGCCACTTCTCCTTATCATCATAGTTAGCAGGCAGTGTAATCCATCAACTGGCTCGTCTGAAAAACCATAGCTAAACGCCATTTTTTCGACCTGACTGCAATGCAATCAAAGGACGCCCGTCATAATTAATCTCTGATCATTAATAATGAGAGCCGAAGGCCGGATCATATCGTGCGGAATCGCTAAGAGGAGTGGAGGTCCGATCTTGAACAGTGTTAAAAATTAATTAATGTGGATTTGATGTGAAAAATTAAGTGAACAACGTTAAATGTTAATGCGATTGATATGAAATCGCCATATCCATGTCCCATCGCCTTAAACGCCATCGAATGCACCCACAGCCGGGAGCAGGGCAAGTTTTTATTGAGGACATGTGGCAGAAATTGATTAGAGCAGATCTTTGTTTGGGCCGCTCGCGCAGTGGAAATCCGAACCCGAAAAATATTAGGGCGAATTTGATAAGAAATTTGCATCACAACTCTCCCTCCGTACGCCAGCCCAACTTCGGACCCGAAAAATATTAGGGCGGAATTCATTTGCTTTTCGCGTCACAAAATTGGCCGACGTCAGCAGGCTATTTTGGAACGCGAATTTGGTTTTAATTATGGTTTATCTCCGTTTGAAGTCTGGCGGGCTCGACTTAAGAACAATTTTGTTTGATCCCATCTTATAAAATTTGTGTTGGTTTTCTTTGATAATACACATATTTATAATAAATCATGGGAATATCACACTAAACATGTGGAAAAGTTATATAAATAATTATTGAGAACAATCATTTTTATGTAAAAATATCCAAGTCGAGGTCTGTGTAGAGAATCGGGGTCGTGAAAACTGTTCAAATATAAAAATCCCGCTTAATAAAGAGAAAAAAATGTTGTGCTTTCGGAACCTGACCCGAGGATTGGACATGAGTTAACAAACAAAAGGATAGCGGAACTAGACTTACACCCGTTGTCAAGCCCTCTTCCAAAACCACGAGCGAAATCACAAAAGCGGGTTGCCCATATCGCACCGCTTTTGCGGAGTAGGCGGTATTTCCTATTCGTGAGCGATTCCATAGGGAATGCGACACGTGGCGAAGTGACCCCTGGAAAACCACCGTTTAACCCGCGCCATCGCACGTTAAAGCCCGACGTTGGAAGCCGAGCGAAATTGCCAAGAGTCGTTGATTTGGAGAAGGGCCATCGGACGGTGGTCGCACGTTGAACTTGCCCGGAGGTTAACTAAGGTGTGCGGAGGATAGCCAGGTATGATACAAGTGTTTGATTGGTTATTGATATATATAGGTGGGGCCGGAGTATAATGAAATTGTTTAATTAAACGATTGGCGGATAATTAGCATAAGTCTGGAGCGTGATTGTTGTAAGGTTGGGTGGTGAAATATAGAGCCGAAAGTTCATTACAAGTTATTTATTTAAAAAGAAACGTGAGTATAAATACAAAGTGTTGAAAGTTAAACATTGGTTATAAGGCTTGGAGATAATATAAAGTCGGGAATATAAATTAAAGTCCAACCATTGTGGATAGTATTTATTTATCAAATTCTACGAATTTGATAAATAAACCCGAAGAAAGAAGAAGTCAATTAAGACTCAGCTGGAGGAAAAGAACGGGGTACACCAAGGGAAAATGCTGACACAGCGATTGTAGACACACCAGCTCTCCTTGGGGGTCCAATTTCAGTTTTGTTGCGACACACGATGATCTCTCTTCTCTGGCATTTACTTGTATTGAAGATCACTATTCTAGGAATAAGGAGTTATTTTCTCCAAAAATAACCCTAGCCAAACATTTACAATGCATCAAGGATATCTTTCTATGCTTCATAAGCACATTTGTTCTACTTCTAAATCATGTCTTGGAAGTGGTTGTTTTGCTGGAAATTATTCACCAGTTGGTTTCATACCAAAGTATTTTTCACATTTTCAACATCCAATACATGAAAAAGATAATGGTTTAAAACAACATAAATATTTGAAATTTTGCAAGAATTGTCTGGCACACTTTGAATATGAATTTTGAAGTCAAGTGCATGATGCCGTATAGGATCAAGTGTCATTTTGAATACCAAATGTTTCACAAGAAACTTCTCAACATGCTACCCTGCAGTAAGGATTAAATGACAATATTGCATCAACTATTTCCATAATAAAAGTGCACCTCGGCCATAAGACTAAACAACTACAAATGTTGTAGATCTAACAAGACCACACAATAAAATGTATTCCACAAGGCCAATAATGTATGAAAAATGAAAAGGAGTTTGCAACCAAAAATACCTTAGGCAACTAATTCAATTAGATACACCAAACCATCAACAAAAAGGAAAACCAGCCTACTCAAAAGGCAAGCGTTTACCTCCTTTGACAAAATTTTGAGTTCCGAAACAAGGGCCTTTATTGTCTTGTCAATGTACCTAGTAATTTGAACGGGGTTTGCACCTGCTGCAACAACCTAAACAAAAAGGTTTCATTTCAAATTATTTTCCACAAATTTAAGATACAACCATTGTCAGTTTTGTATTTCCTAACAAACTCATAAATTTTGACAAAAGAACCAAAATTTTTTAATACCTGATAGCAATTTTTTCACTCAAAAACTATCTTAGACTCAATAAACCCAACCCAAAACTAAAAAACCAAGCACCATAAGACCCTACAAAAATGAATAGATGATCTTAATCCAGTACCATCGACAAAAGTTACCTTTACACCCTCACTTATTAAACCCTGTGCTATTGAATTTTAACTTCAACTGCTGCAGCAGAAGGACGGATGCAGCAGCAACATTTTTTTTTGGAGGTTGCTTGCATGCCATCCAGAAATTTAATTCAGCATTTAAAATTCCTGCAAGTTTTTTTTTGTAGACGGCCGCAGCCATATTTCTGTACAGGATTGTATTTAAACACAACAACCAACATTAACGCAATTCACCAACCAGAAATTAAACAAACAGAAATTTACCCGACAGCTTTGTAAATTCAAAAGGAGGACACATGGAGCAATAATATTGGATCGCATGAAATTGAAGGGAATATGAAAACTTGAAAACCAGACCCGAATTTTTTATAGGGCACATTGGATTGAGAATTCGAGTTAAAATTAGGCAGACGTCAGCATCCCATTTTGGAACGCGAATTTGGTTTGAAATTCAATCTATTCAGACTTTTGAAGTCTGACGGAAAGGGTTCTTTAATGTTTTGATAGTTTACTATATACATATGTTTTAAACATATGTTATATATATATATATCATATGTGAAATGAAAGGTGGGCCATAGAATTTAGTTTTAATTTTATTTTTTTTAAAAGAGGGTTTATTATAATATGTTTTATATGTTACGGCATATAAAAATAAAAAGGACGAAAAATCTTGGTAGTTTTTTTTATAGACAGTACGTAAATTTTTTATTACACGGTGTAGAAATTTGCTGAATAATGATTAATTATCCACCGAGACTATCCTGGTCACATACTATTTGAACTTCATACACAACACATAATCTCTTCCACTCAGATCAACTCATATCATCACACATGCGGAAATAAAATCAAGCGATAACACATCAAATCATCATACACATTAACAAAGTATGTATGGGGAAAGCTTATAGCTGAAAACCCCATAGCTATTGTGTATATTATAATGGAGAAATCAAGTAACAAACTCAGTACAATACTCCTCACAAGTACTCAGTACTTTCTCATACAGTTACCCACAATCTAGCTCAGTTTTGAACAGGTTACTGGTTCAAAACTCACCGCCAATTGCCTTGACTCTATTGCACAA
This sequence comes from Pinus albicaulis, assembly GCA_034641835.2. NCBI lineage: Eukaryota > Viridiplantae > Streptophyta > Pinopsida > Pinales > Pinaceae > Pinus > Pinus albicaulis. The sequence continues at coordinate 45,442,999 of CM076573.1, read as the reverse complement.
TCTAGGCCTGTCTATATATAGATCCAAGGTTCGAATCTCCTTGGCTTGACTGCGCAATTGTCATGGACAAATCCTCCAAGTGTGGTGCAAATCTCATGCACAACCGATGTCGCCACTGATAGCTAACTCCACCCTTTCATCTACCTCTTTCACTGGTCTCCACTGAACTGATCATGCACTGTAGTGAACTGATGTGTTCTTGAGTTGAATAATGAGTTACTAATTAATGAATTAAATAATATTTAATTCACTCCACTCATAACTAATTGATTAGCTAGTTAAACCAATCTCAACTAGTTCAACTAAAATAAACAGAACACAACTCCACTAGCTGTCTCATTAACTCCACCAAACTTCTGCCACTGAAGTCCTAACTGAAGTCAACCATGCATGATGCCATCAAACCCTTGGGAATAGCGTAATTCCTCTGTCATATGCATGAGCCACTTCTGTAGCTCGAACTGAAGTGCTCCAAGAGAATAAACTGTTGTTTATAGTCTAAATATTATTAAGGGTAAATAATATTTGACTTCCCTGTTTTAAGGAGAGGTAGTCTAAAAATAGACTTCAACCTCTTTGACCTCAAAAATAGAGTCTCATCTATTTTTACCAACATGACCAATGCTCCAAGAATCTCAAACTGGACCCCGAACCATGCTCCATATGTCTAAAAATAAACATAGTCTAAAAATAGATTTTGCGCCAGAATTTGCCTGCGGGCCCACTTAGTGAAGGCGACTTCATTTCACTAAGCTCCATCATCTTGTTGCATTTTCAACACACGACAGTGTGTAAAAAGTGAAAGACTGAGTGTAACTTTTTAAGTGTGTATGCACAACAGTGCGAAAGGGAAAAACACAACAGAGTGTTTTAGAGACAGAGTATGTTTGTTTTGAACAGACAGTGAGTTGGTTTTATGCACTGCGTTTCTTTGTAGCAGTCATAATTTTGTAATCCCTCTCAGTGAGGAAGTAGTGTAATAGTTTTTTTTTGAGTTATTGAAGGGAATAGAAGTTTGTTTTCAAAGTATTGAAACTCTGTCTCCTGTCAAAGAAATTTTTATTTTCTCCGTGTTAGAGGAAAGGAGATTTATTCTCCATTCATTGTTCTGGAGTTTTTCAATATTCCAACATGTGCAAGAACAATAGATGTTGTGGTTCCATCCCTAGCTAAATCATTTGTCTTTTCCGCAGCTTGCCTTACGAACTTGGCCCCAATATTTTCAACTGGGTCCTCTAATTCAACCAATAAAAAGGCCAAAACCATAGCATTGAGATACATTTCATTACACTGTCAATAACAATAAAATTTGACTTAGCCATAACCCTTTCCTTTTATTGTTGTGAAAATCTTTATGCATTACTCTAATGTGGCTAGTCCATAGGCCAAGTAGACCACTGGGTAACAAATATGTTTCCTTTCACCTTTGAGTTTTCAAATTATGCCTAAAAAATCTAAGACATTTAAGAGGGGGAACTAATACAACGTTAAAAAGAAAACCAGAGCACACATCTACAAATTACCTCCTTAGCTACTGTCACACCATCATTAACTATTTTCGGAGAACTAAAGCTCATCACCAACCTGAGATTGACAACTTTACATGATGTAACCTATGAAATCGTAAATGGAGAAATCATAGTAACAATAAAGTAACCTATGTAACAATAAAGTCGAATTCATCTTGGGAGTGGTAATGGGAGAAATCATAGTGAACAACAGGAAACATGCATAGTTGCTTACAATCAAATAGATGAAAAAACACATACAAAAAACCTAGATAATAATTGTGCACAAGCTTAATATTGAATTATGAACCGTAAAGGAACTTACAAAATGTGACATTACGAACCTAGTCAAGCGCACAAGCAAAAATATCCTGGACATGACCCTGGTTGACAAGTTGTATTGCTCATGATGCAAGAGGATTTGTACCTGCACTGCCAAGTCAATCAAAATCCATCATTATCTATACAATAAATACAAGTAATTGATGTAGTATTTTTACTCTAAGATGCATTCTTATGATAATGTTAGAACATATGTTGAAAATGTCAAAACATACCTGAATAAGCTCCTCTTCGTTTCAAGAACAATTTATTGGAGTCCCATGAACTTGGAACAAGCCTCCCACGATCTGAAAGAGTAGCAACTAAGTCAACAGTGACTTTTTTGTTGCTACACTGGATCGAGGGAGGTTTGCTCCAAGATTAAATCGCTCCAATAAATTATTTTCTACTAAACAGGGCCAACCACGTGAAGGTGGAAGCTCTTATGGCCCCTCCCCCCCCCTCACATCACTCTCAATTCCCCAATACCCAATCTATATTTCATTTTTTACTTTCACGAGCATAAAAAAAAATATTCAATAACTAATAAAAAAAAAAATTCAACAAAAAGTACGCAAGGAAACATTGCAATTAATGCTTGACATAAAAATAGTATGATAAATGAGTTTTTTATATAACGAAAAAAACGTTCCAAGTATGGTAACGTTTGTCTTATAATAATACAATATTTTACATTGTCAAATTTTCTTTTTCTTCTTCCTATTTTTAAAGCTCCTAATTACACCATCAATATCATCGTGCTCTGCTCCTGTTTCGTGCCTTTCAACCCGCACTGCTGACCTAGTTGCGTATTCACGATGTCTGGGCTCATCCAGTGACGGGGCATCGCCTACAAAAACAGAGAATATTAAATTTTAATTGTCAGTTTTTAAATATCATTGAACTAGTTCGGTAATATTAATAAAAAAAATTGCAATGAGATTATTTACCTGGTGCACCAGTTGTCGCCGTTGACCTAGTTGCGTAGTCACGATGTCTGGTCTCATCCAGTGACGGGGCATCGCCTACAAAAACAGACAATATTAAATTTTAATTGTCAGTTTTTAAATATCATTGAACTAGTTCGGTAATATTAATAAAAAAAATTGCAATGAGATTATTTACCTGGTGCACCAGTTGTCGCCGCTGACCTAGTTGCGTAGTCACGATGTCTGGTCTCATCCAGTGACGGGCATCGCCTACAAAAACAGATAATATTAAATTTTAATTGTCAGTTTTTAAATATCATTGAACTAGTTCGGTAATATTAAAAAAAAAAATTGCAATGAGATTATTTACCTGGTGCACCAGTTGTCGTCGTTGGGACTGTTGCCCTGTCTTCCTCTCTGGTGGTAAGATCCTCAAGGGAAACATTCTCTTTCATTTAAAAAAAAACGTTATAAGGACAACCATCAAGGTATAATTAGAAAAAATTATAAGTGGAAATTAATTACCGTCACGGCCCTCACTGATAGCAGCATTGTCGGCCTGGTCCCCACTATAATGATCAGGTTGCACGAGAGGATCATCTACATCTGGCTCTAAAACTGGGTTATTTTCCTCGTCAGTAGTGTTGCTCCCCTGATTTAAACAAAGTTGTTAGACATTAAATTTATGGACGAAAACAAAAATATTGAAAGGTTAATGTTTTACCTTATCAGGCATTGTAGATCTTGGGACCTGCCCCAAGCTTCTGCGACGTTCAACTAAACGATAGCGGAAAGCGGAAAGCGTATTTTTGTCTTATTTGCCAGTTTCTGTTCCAAAGTCATCACCCTACATTATATATGATTGTGTATTTTTAATCATATCTGATAGGATTACAAAAACGTTGGAAGGCGATACAATTAAGTATAAGATGTTTAGCTACTTAATTACAATTCTTGCAGCTAATTTCAAGTAGCCACCCTGGCCGAGCTTGTGATGGCCCTTTTTCTCTATCCTAGCTTTGGTTGCCTTTGAGGTGTCAGGCAACCTAGCATCAAAAGATTGAAGTCAGATATGGCGTAGCACACTTTTATTTTAGACATAAAGAAAATTAAAGCTATTGAATTAAAGTTGTAATTTACCTTAAGGGTCCAGTTGGCATTTTTCCTTCTTTCTTTGCCCTTTTTTCTTTCCCGTCATGGATGAGTGCTCTCCACTCACTCTCTGAAACTGCGAGAGGACGCTCATATCTAGGGTTAAATTGCAATTGCGTCCTATAGGTGTCCCTGGTATATTTCAAATATTTGCCGGCTACCTGAGCCACCGCTTTTCTGTCAAATGTGCCGACCCCAAAAAGGACTTCTAGATAATCTAGAAGTTCTTTTTTCAGGTTGGAATTCTGGGAATTCCACCCTGTACGTATGGTTGGGCCAAAAATTACCAACGCATGGCTCTCCAGAATCCTGTAGAACTCATTTTTTCCTACACAGAATAAAACCAAAAAAAAAAAAGATATTATCATTAATTTAAAAATAAAAATCATGATAAATATGTTTTAGATAAAGTACATGAAATAGTTAAAATATTAAAATTTACCTGGGAGTTGTACATGCTTTATAGGGACACCCTCATCGTTCACCAACAATGTGCCATTAATGTTCCCTGTGGAGCTGACACGTGTAGCTCCAGGAAACACAATAATGTAGTTGGCCATATCAGCCTCATCATTGCCAACACGTTCAGCGGTTGGCTGGGTGTCTGCTTGGGCAGGGTGTGTTTCTTGGCTGGCACCTAAAGGAGTAGAAGGTGTACGATAGGGTTGTTGGGCAATCTCTTGCCCTTGTGTCCCACTACCACCAACACCGAGTTAGCAAATGACAGAAAACGCTACATACAAAAGAAATTTTTGTTAGTTTAGTCAATGTAAAAATTAAAAATCAAACTATCACAATTCATCTCATGCAGAACAAAAAAAATATCCTTTTGAATTTTTATTATTACCTCATATATTTCTAGCTACCTCATAAGATGTTGTATCCTCTCTTATGTTTCAGGTGTTTGAGGCGCGTCTATCAAAGTATTAAATTCCGACCTAGCATCTTGTGCCTTTTTTTGCAACAAGAACACTGGAGATAGGGATGAAGAAAGCTCTTCCTCAAAGAGGGAATCATCAGGCATACCATGGCTCGGTGTCTGCATATTTGAACAAAATTAATATTATTTCAATTATGTAAATAACTAAAATACCTGAAGATAGAGCAATGCTGGCACTTTACATGTTCTTCCGCTCGCCTCTTTCCGCGATCATCCCATCTCGGGGTTGTTCCCGCACTGCTCTGATCAGTCTGCCACATTGCAATAAAATTATAAATGTAAAAACTTGAAAACAATATCTAACTTGAAAACACAAAATTAAAACTGAAATAATTTCTAATAAGACACCGGAAGACAGAGTTAGAGTTTCAAATATGCCTTGCATTGAATTCAGTCTTGGAAACATGTCATTGCACATTAAGGCACCCAAAAATTCAATCCACGAATGATATATTTAAGTAGGCTTCTCCTATTCTGGGAAAACACCATACCTATAATGCATTCACTTGCATGTATAAAGGGAAAGGAAAACATGTTTTCATACAACGGTAACAAAGGCATCTTGGGGAAAGGTATCCTCACTTTTATTTATGTTGTTCACCCACACCACTCTCGTGTTTTCACTAATCCTGTTTTGTCATTTTTGGATTCAAATTAAGTTAAGGCCTTAAGTATTTTTTGACCTTTCGATGTAGTTTTTATAAGTGGCATGTATGGATTTTCCATTAATTCTGCACTTTTTCTCTTCATGTGCATGTTTCCCTGGAAATCAAATGCATCATACATTTAACAAGTTGTTGGATCAACTCCATTGGCAATATCATGTTTCCTATTCAATCAAAATTTATCTCAGTTAGGGTAGGTAGGAAGGTTTTCCCTTTGTATTAATAGGGCACTTCTAGCTTGCATTTTTATTATATCTTTCAAATTTAGTGTCGTTTCAATTAGGGCATGAATTTTTGCAACTTTCAAGGTGAGAATGAACAAATAAAATTTTTTGTGATGGATGACTGTATATGAATCCATGGCTAGAGGAAAAGGCACTAATCTACTTCTTCAAATATCTATAGTTCTCATTCACCTCATACGGAGATGGTCCCTGATTTTGAGCCAAATGTTGCAGCAAAAAGTTCCCCCCCTCCATAATTTGATATTGATAGGAAATTTCTTAAATTGATGATGGGGCATGATTATGGAACATTGGCACATACATATGTAATGGAATTCCAAGATCATGATATATGTTTGCATAATCACTTCTAGGTGGTGGAGCAAGAGCCTCAATAGGCTGAGAATTTTCACATAAAATTTGTGGGCTTGACTAATGGTTCCATTTAAAAAATGATATCTAGACAGAGAATAAGTGTAGCATGCAAACATGCATTGAAAATCCATCTGAGTTTGCATTGTATTACTTATGATGGATTCAAATTTGGGTTTCAAAATGCTAGGTTATAGCATGATTTTGTCGAGAAACCCTTATTTGGATTCTCATGTTGGTTTAATTTATATTTTAAGTTTGTTTTGCAGTCTTTGGGTGATAGTAACTCATGAACTAGGTTACCAATGCGTAACAATCATATTTCAACAATAAAGTTGTGATTTTTTTATATTATTATTATTATCTATTAGCTACGAGTATTGACACCTAATGCCTGGAATTTTGACATCTTGATAGCATGGACAATTTCGAAAATGTTTCTAGTAATGTTAACATAATAACTATCATTACGTGTCTTCACTTTTGTCACCATAATAGACCTGTGATATGGACTCATCACACAACTTCATATGCTATGTCCCAACAAGTTCAAACTGGTTGAACCTACCTCATAGTGTGGTAATTAAGGACAAGTTTCTTGGTATATAACTCGATAGCATAGACCGCGTTGCAGTTCTAAAAAGAATCCTCAAGTGTCAAAAAAACTTCACAATATGTTCTACTATAAAGCCTTTTGGGATACCTGAAATAATATATGTATCATTGATGACTTTTAAAGTATGACAAGATCCGGAGGGAAAGGAAATCAATGGAAGAGTGATCCACCAATGAGAACCTAGAATTTAGCATCAGATGAGTTAGAGTCTAGGAAATTGAAACCCTATAATTTTAATTAGTGATGAAGGACATCACATAGGTAATTATATTTTTCATGTAGAATAATCTGTTAATTCATATTTAAACTACATAATATGAAAGGCATACCATAAATTTTTCCACGTAAGTCCAAACAACCTATAAAAAGGGAAAACCTTCTTTTTCCATGGGAAATAATTTACCTTTCATTTTTCAAGATAATCTAAATCACAAAAAATATGAACTATACTGCACACATTCTTGGATAATGTGAAAGTGGAAAAGGAATACCCTACACAAGTGATGCACACATGTACATTTGAACATTAATATATTTTTGTAGTTGAAATGCAATGCTTGTTTTTATTTAAATGTAGGGTTTTTAAAGCAGGGAGAAATAATGGCTGCCAAATTAATAAGCGTTTCTTTGGGAAAAATTTAAATCTTGTATTGGGTGATGAAGATAATAGAGGGTATTGAATCTTGATTCTTGACATCCAGAGAGAACCCTACAGCCTAACACAATCCAATGGAATTGACCAAAAAAACCCAAATAGAGTCAACCCTACTATAGGAGGAAGGGCCTGCAGTAAGAACTTACCATTTTGCAAGAGCTGAGGGTGAACGCTGAGGGCGAATGCTGAGGGAAAATGTTGTTCTGCAAGAGCTGAGGGCGAATGCTGTTCTGCAAGAGCTCAGGGCGAATGCAGGGTGAATTCTGTTCTGCAAGAGCTCAGGGCGAATGCTGAGGGCGAATGTTGTTCTGCAAGAGCTCAGGGCGAATGCTGAGGGCGAATGTTGTTCTGCAAGAGCTGAGGGTGAATGCTGAGGTCGAATGTTGTTCTGCAAGAGCGGAGGGTGAATGTGTGCGTGATATCAGACGTTAATGTAGCACACATGTACATTTGAACACTAATAGATTTTTGTAGTTGAAATGCAATGCTCGTTTTCATTTAAATGTAGGGTTTTTAAAGCAGGGAGAAATAATGGCTGCCAAATTAATAAGCGTTTCTTTGGGAAAAATTTAAATCTTGTATTGGGTGATGAAGATAATAGAGGGTATCGAATCTTGATTCTTGACATCTAGAGAGAACCCTACAGCCTAACACAATCCAATGGAATTGACCAAAAAAACCCAAATAGAGTCAACCCTACTATAGGAGGAAGGGCCTGCAGTAAGTACTTACCATTTTGCAAGAGCTGAGGGTGAATGCTGTTCTGCAAGAGCTGAGGGCGAATGCTGAGGGAAAATGTTGTTCTGCAAGAGCTGAGGGCGAATGCTGAGGGCGAATGCTGTTCTGCAAGAGCGGAGGGTGAATGCGGGCGTGATATCAGACGTTAATGTAGCTATTGCGACGGATACGAAACAATAAAATCATTTTCATGTAGCGCGCATATAAGTTTCGAATTTTTATGTAGCGCGCATATAAGTTTCGTATTTTTATGTAGCGCGCATATAAGTGTCGTTATATCGATGGCGGAAAAAGCGTTGCTATTGCGATGGGTGCCTCCAAACGTCGCAATGGCGACACCTAGACATTGTGTCGCAGTTGCAACGTTTGGATTCGTCTCAATAGCGACGCTTTGGGCCATGGTGTCGCAATTGCGATGTCTTCCTCCAAACGTCGCAATTGCGACACTTTTATAAGTGTCGGTATTGCGACACTTTTCTATAAACGTCGGTATAGCGACGGTTTCGGGCGGGATGGAAAAAATTTGGGAAAATTTCCGACATTTGGTCAAAAGCATCGGAACCAAGTGTCGGAATTTCCGCCAAATGTAGTAGTGACACCATGTTAAATCCCAAGATGATCACTTTAATTGGGAACACCTTTGTAACCGCAATTGAGTTTAATGTGGGAAGAATGGGCAAACATATTGCGGAACTCCACGACAAAATTTATGCATATGAACAAAGATTTTCCAAAGAAGAGGAAGACAGGAAAAGGCTTGAAGAAGAGAATAAATCACTACACCCGGCTTACTCAAGCATAAAGGAATTGTAGGCCTCAATCAGGGAGGAGGTTGAAGCCTTGAGAGAGGCCATGGTCATTGTTTATGAAGAAATGTTAAAGTTGCATCAAACCATGTCACGCTTCTTGACCATGCAGACTGACACGAAAGAAAAGTATGCCTTACTAAAGCAAGCCACCACAATCGTTAACAATATTCATGAGTGGACCAATAAGTATCTAGAGGCACCTACAGATCTTTCCATGAAAGATTGGATTACTGTAGAGAATGAAAAGGTCTAGATTTGTTGCTCGCATTTAGATTCAATCTCAGGATAAGTTGGCTAGAGATGTGGACTGAGTGCTCACCTCTTACATGCATTTGCTGAGCAGTTTGGAATGTGTAATTGAAGTTAATGGAGTTCCTTCTATTAGAGTTGTAGGATATATAAGGAAGGAAGAATAAATCCTATAGGAAATCTATGATTTCCTTAACCCATTTAGACATGATGCCACCATGTAAAATTTAAAGGTTACAAAGGATAACATCACCTGTTATGTGATATAACCCATAAGGATGCATACCAAGCTGTTAATTTTATCAAACCATATCAAGGTCAAGAAAAAAACTCTCATATCAGATGCTCTTGAATGTATCCATTGGTATGATAAGGAAAAATAGAAAGTGACCATAATCGCTACTAAGTACAAGCTTTGTCATACCTAGCTCATGAAGCAGTTGCACATAGATGTTCCAAAATTATCTATTACCAAGTTATTAGATTAGTGTCAAATTTTGTTGTGCATATTAACATAGGATAAGATAGAGACAATTGGGAAAGTGAAAAGTCATGTGGATGTCCAAGAGTCACGGGTAGACCAAAAGTTACCCTCCTTTCTATAAATACACCCTCATGACACATTATGAAGGGATTGGAAGCTTTGGAATTATTCGGGTGTATATTGTTTTTGAGATCTGAGGATCTTTTGGTGAATGCAAGGAGTAATTATATGTTTCCACTAAGGAGTAATTATATGTTTCCACTCATGTATTTTCTGGAGATTGTGTATAATGGTATCATGGATATTCTCAACCTAATGGATTAAAAGTTCCTATGAACTTCAGTGTATTGTCTCTTCATGTGTCTACATGTGTTGTGAGGTTTTCTCTTACAACATATGGATGGTATATGATATTATTACTTTATGTTTTTGTTGGTAAACTATTTTATTGATATTGGCATTGTATCATTATGGATTGTGCACTCATGTGTGGTTTCAATGGTTAACAATCACAATCTCATTCATGATTTCTAAAATTATTTCTTATATGTGTGGTCTTGTTTAAATTCTTGCTAACAATGATTTTCTTAGGATTTATGCTTTGAATTTATGTTGTTGTTATTCATGGTATCCATTTTATTGAGTGTGCGTAAGTTATTTACTTACATTTGTTGAAATCCACACTTTCCCCTTTAACTAATACTCTCTCTTTTTTCTGAAGCAAACCTCAACCAACAAGATGGAAGTCAGGCCTACATACTAGATGGGATCCCTATAAACCAAATGGTGTAGATTCTGATTGGAATTTTGTACCAAGGAGATCCCCTAGTTGTTGGCAGTAAATTTCGTCCTGTCAACACCTTCCTATTCATATGTGCCTAAAAAGCAGTGTTCCTCCACAGTGGTAATAAAAAGCAAGAAAGATACATGGTAAAAAGAAATTTGATATTTACTTATGTGGGCCAAGTGGTGGGACATCCTCTAGCAATTTATAGAAATGTATTGTTTCTGCATTTTTTTGTGTAAGCCATTTGTTAAAACTTATTCTTGCTCGTTTGTAATATTAGGAATAAAAACCAGAAGACTTAGTATTGAAACTTTTCCCACCCTACTCTTATTGGAAGGAGGTTGGTCTATTATATTTTTAAAAGTGGCTCACAAGAAGAAGAATATATTGTAACTCACTTCCACCAAGAAGAATATACTGTAATGTGTTAGGCATTGTTTATCTCCTCTAACTCTTTCTACTCTTGCCTCTTCTTCTCTTCTTCCTCTTAGGTTCTTCGTTCCGCTTCTACCCCTTTTACCTGTTCATTTTCTTCTTACTTCTTTCTCCTTTCTTCTTCCTATGTTGTTGCTCTAGATGATCCTTAGGTTGTTGGTCCCTTGATTTCTATGACCGCCTTAATTCTTCTTCTCTTCTCCTCTTTAACTCCTACTTTTTCCTAGCCAAGGTCACATTTATTTCTTCTAAAGTTTCATCACCCTCATCTTTCTCTTGTTCACTTGGAAGGTATTCTGATTCTTTACCTTTGTTCTTCTTTAGCTTCCCTCCCATATTGTGTTGTTATTTCTTTCTCTTAAGTGCAGATGACCTATATTGTAGGCTTATGTTCTCCTAGGAATTCTCAGCCTGCTCATCCCCCTTTTCTTATTGCTTGCTTGGGCTAAATTCTCTGGCCACATTGTACCAATTCCTAAATTTAGCTTCATGACATTTGGTATGCGAGTATGACCAGTTAAAGTTAGCTTTCTTGCAATGAGATGCTACCATCCTTTTGGGACCATACATGAAGTGAATTAGAGTCACAAAATCAAATCCCTTCATCTCCTCATTCTCCACCTCAACTTCCTTAAAGCTTTCAACTATATATGCCCCAATAGTGAGAGGGAAGGCGGGCCAAGGATTTTTCTTTCCCTTATTCAGTGTCTTCAATAATCATGTAGTCATCTGGTAACATATCTCCTGCAGTACTAACTTTTTTGTGGTGAACCTAGGAAGTGAATGAGGAGGTTTGTATGAGCTGAAGACCCCAATGAACATGCCCTCCTAGATGGGAAACCAATCCGCTATTGCGGTAATTGTTTCCATAGCTCGCTCTCTTTGAAATACAAGGAGGGTATTCTCTTAATAGCAACTGGTATAAAGGTTTGATGAAAGTTTCAAAGGCGGACTCATGCACACTTTTATAACCTGGTTCCCAAAAGATCTTATAATGTTGATGCACGAGTTGTTTCGTAATTTTTATGCAGTTACAAATCAAATTATCGAAACGACACCTTGCACATACCGCATCCGATAGGTATGATGCCATATATAATTTTGATGGTTGATCCACCTCAGGATACTTTGTTTCTTGTATGTTGGTCTTCAATATGAAAGCAAGGGTGCTTGCCCAATTGAATATTATGCCTCTGGTGGCTAAAACGTACATGATAAGGACCCATGTTCCGAGAAATATATGGACGTTAGGCCTCTCGTACAACTGATTCATCATTTCAGCCAAAATTTGGTAAACTTTCCTAAGGCCTTTTGTCCTATACATCTTATCATTTTTTACCCGGAACTTAGAAGGGTCTTGCCACCAAGACTTTAAAATGTCCTTTGTTGGTACCAGGAATTATGGCAGCCACTTGGTATTGAATGTTTGTTCTTTCTCTGGAAAATTGTAATAAGCAGCAATTTATGATTGTGAAGGCCTCACCTGTATGGTTCCTCACCACCCACCAATCTGGGTCAGTATTCTGAATAATCCAATCAATGGTCTCTACATACGGGAAGACAGACGGATGTAAGGCCACTTTGTGGAGCCTAGACCTCTTGACGTTGAGGTATACCTTAAAGTCTTCATGGTCCTCAGGGATTTTTGTCTTAGATAATTCTGCATATATGTCGAACCATGATAGTCTGGTAGCCTTATTTATGTTTCATGTGGTGTCCATGTATATAGGAGGCAATGGGCCTTGGTATCTTTCCTAGATATTTCTTTTGTAATTCTTATGGGAATGCTTGTCTAATGGAAGTTCCATCTCTCCAGAGAAGGAATAAATTGAAATTCACTCGAGGTCGACGTTGCCTGACATGTCAAACAAGAAATCCCATGATGAGAGAGATGGCATGAATAACGTATTAAAAAATAAATAAATAAATAAAAAATAAAAAAATAAAAAAATTCAAATCATGAGTAGAGCTTCAGGATATGGGAAAAAATCTCGGGCTAGAGTTCTGTTTAGGAGAGGTTGTTGGGCGCACAGGATAGTGGTCTTAATAAATGAGAGAAACAAATATGTGACTTGGCAACTTGAATTGGTTGGGTCACAGACTTAAGTGAGTCACATAAGTTGTAGGTACAAATGGGTCACAGATGTCGCATGGGTTACTAGTTGAAAAATACGCATAGTTCACATGATAAGAAAGGTCGTGAGGTCAGTCCAGTCACCAGGTCGAAATGTTTGACCTATTTGCTACACAACAATCTGTCATTGTCCCCATAATCCCTATTACCGAACCTTGGAGGACCTTTAATAGTGACCTTTGTGTGTATTTACCATCATGAAAATGTGCCATTATATCCATTACAGTATATTGAACAAACTCTCTGTTGACCATTCCTGGATTAGCTCCTTGAAAACATGTTAATTTGGAGCAACGTGCCCTTTGTTTGTCTCACTCGCATCGATGCCTCATTTTTAGTCTAGAGCAGCATTGATTGGCGCTGGGATGGAGGTCATACTTGCACCGATCCACTTCTAGAAGGTTTTTAAAAATGGAAATGAAGCTTCGTGAGCAGAGAGCTGGTTGTTTGTTCATGAGGATAGGGTCGATTTTCTTCCTTTGGGCTTCTTGTTCCTACAAAAGAGGAACCACCCAAGGAGATAAACCATTTCCCCACCTTAAGTGGATCCATGTACCCTCTCTCTTCACTATAAAATGGACATCCTCCCATACCTCTTGTAGTTAGAAAAAAGATAGAAGAACAGCAGAGAGATAATTGTTGCTATAGGCACTGAAGGAGAGTTGAGACCTTTGGCCTTTTCGTATCAAGTTTAACGAGTGCTTTGGAGACGTGTCTAAATCCTAACACATTGAAGGAGAGCTGTGACATCAAGGCGCAGGTTGTAACTCCCCCTCCTATATTAATATGATACAATTGATTCTTACTTTCCACTCTTGTCTATGATGCATGATTTGATTTCTAGTATTCCTTGATCGACTAGATAGTTTGTTTATGTGAAATATATGTTGTGATTTCATGTTTTGTGTTATTGTAGAAATTATATAACTTATGTGTTATATATCCAAGATTCTCCTGATCTCACACTATTTTAAATTCATGCAAAATACAGAATCTATTCCACCATTGATCATTTGCGGAAATAAAATCAAGATCAGAATGCACACATGAAACAATAAAAATTCACACACATTAACACAGTTTTTTAACGGGAAAGCCTGAAGCTGAAAACCCCAACTATCTGTATATAATATATGTCATAGATATCATGTAAAAATCCTCATACAAATCTGATCATATCAATCTCTCAGTACAATACAATCGCTACACACTAATCAGGCCCGATCTTGCAAATCCATGCACTGATCTTTGCCACCTGCTAGCCTGCCTCTACTGCGCAATCCCTACTGAAGAATGGCTCTGAATGAACTCAAATCCACCAAGCTTGCACTGTGAAATCCTCATTGGCATCTCCACTGAGTGTTGGATGCAATCAATGCATCACTATAGTCACAACTGATAGTCACACTTGCTCTTTCACCTATCTCTCCACTGGTCTCCACTGAAACTGCCATGCACTGTAGTTAACTAATGTATTCTTCAGTTGATTAATGAGTTATTATTTAGTGAATTAATTCACACCACTCTCACTAGTGTATCAATTAGTTAGACTAGATACAACTAGCTCAACTAAGTCTAACTGAGTTAAACTGAACACAACTCCACTAACTACTTCTATAACTCCACCAAACTCTATCACGAGTTCTAACTGAAGTCCTCCATGCATTAGCTCCGTTAAACCCTCAGGAATAGTGTAATTCCTTCTATCAGCTGATGTGCCACATCTGTGCACTTAAATGAAGTGCTCCAAGAGAATAAGATAATGTTTAGAGTCCAAATATTATTAAGAGATAATAATATTCGACATATCTATTTTTAGACTGGAAATCTAAAAATAGATTCCGCCCAATATATCTAAAAATATAAGTCCATATATTTTTCCAACTTGACCAACCATCCACAAATAGCATCCTGCAACTCATAGAATATGATTGATATGTCTAAAAACGTATTATTAAACTATGTAGACTTTATGCCAAAATAGCTCTGTGGGCCCACTTAGAGGAAGGCTTCTCTTTTCACTAAGCTCATCATCTTGTTGAATCTCAACACTCCCTCTCAACAAGATAGGGATTATCTGCCACCCCGATCCTATCTCTATGGTATTTGAATTTTCTCCTGGTGAGCGCCTTCGTCAGAATATCTGCATCCTGATCTTCCGTAGGAATGTAAGAAAGCAACATGATCTTCTGCTGCACACAATCTCTAATATGATGGTACCAGATGTCAATATGTTTAGATATATCATGAAATACTGGATTAACCAAGAGTTTAATGCAACTCTGATTATCACAATATATCATAGTAGGATCTAAGTGTGAACCGAACAACCCGACCAAGATCTTGTTGCCATGTACTCGGCCTCCGCTGAACTGAGTGCCACGGATCTCTATTTCCTTCTTTACCAATAAACTATTGTAGACTCGATACTGAATATCCCTCCAGATGTGCTCTTTCTTTCTTTCGGGCTCCCTGCCCAATCTGCATCTGTGAAGCCATGCAGCTTCAACTCATCTAACTGTGTGTACCACAATCCATATCCCAATGTGCCCCTAAGATACCTCAGGACATGCTTGCCTGTCTTCCAAAAGAGCTTGGTAGGCTTAACCATAGCTTGTGAAATCTGGTTCACAGAATAGCATATGTTCCGTCATGTATTGACTAGATACATGAGCGAACCAACCAATTGTCGATAAACAGTGGCATCCACTACCTCTACCGATGTAGCATCCTCTTTCCTCCAACCACCACGAAGAGGAGTGTCGATAGGCTTGCAGCCTTGCATTTGAAACTTCTCTAGTATCTCCCGGGCATACTTGCCTTGAGACACAAGCAATCCACCCTTCCGCTGTTAGATTTCCAATCCCAAGAAATAATGAAGGAGGCCCAAGTCCTTCATCTCAAACTCCTTTGCAAGATCTGCCTTGCATGAGTGTATCAACAGTTCATCACCCGTTAGTATTAAATCATCTACATAAAGTACAATGATCAACAACTTACCCTCCACCACAATCTGGTATAGGCTCGGATCCGCCTCACTCTAGGCGAAACCAAGTCCTGTGAAATAACTGTCTATCCATGTGTACCAAGCACGAGGTGCTTGTTTCAGCCCATATAGCGCTCTTTTGAGCCTGCACACATGCGACTCGCTGCTGATGATTTTGAATCCTTCAGACTACTCAATGTACACCTCCTCCTCAATGACTCCGTTGAGGAACACAGTCTTCACATCCATCTGATGAATGTGCCAACCCATCTGCGCTGAGAGAGCAAGGATGGTTCGTATGGAATAATACCTTGCGACAGGTGCAAAGGTTTCTTCATAGTCGATCCCCTCGATCTGTGAGAAGCCCCAGGAAAAAAATATTGCCTTGTACTTCTCGACACTCCCATCAGCAGCTTGCTTCAATTTGTAGATCCATCTCGAACATACCACTAATTTCCCTTCCGGCCTTGGGACAATCTCCTATGCACTGTTTCTGACAATCGAATCATACTCTTCCACCATGGCATCTACCCATGTGGGATCCTCCACAGCTTCCTCAAAAGATGATGGTTCTGTCACGATACACTTGCTCATCAGAGCCATGTATCCAGTAAATCGGTCCGGTGACTATCTCTATCTGCGCTGTGATGTAGGTGCTTCTACATTTTGCACTGCATCAAAATTCAGTGGCTTAGCTTCTATAGTGTGCTTCCGCCCTCTGATGTTTGGCACTGCATGAGTGGTTTCTTCCACTCCATGAACCTCCTCTTGTGGCTGATCCACATCCTAAGGCTCATCTTTAGGAACAAGTAGCTCCTCATCTGCATGCAAGTGTAGCTCCCTCTCAAGCAACAACTTCATGGCTTTCTCCTCATGAAATTTGATATCCTGTCACACAACAGTCTTCCAACTGTCCGAAAAATACACACGATGATTGTGAGGTGTTTCTATGTACCCCAAAAATATCCCAACCTCTATGGTCGGCTCCAGCTTCTTCCTGGCATCTTTCGTCACATGAATGTAAACAGGTGAGCCAAAAATCTTCAAATGAGAAATATCAGGCTTCTTACCAGAAAATGCCTCTTCGGGTGTACTCATGCCAAGTACTCTATGAGGACAACGGTTTTGCACATAAACCATAGTGTTGCATGCCTCAGCCCACAAGTGTATGGGAAGGCCCTGATCATGCAACATCGCCCGTGCAGCACCCATGATCATTCTGTTCTTTCTCTCCATGACCCCATTCTGCTGTCGGTTATGAGGCACTATGAGTTCTCTTCGAATTCCTTCTGAGCTGCAAAAGTCTTTGAATTCGCCAGAGATGTATTCACCACCATTATCGCTCCTTAGAGCTTTCACCTGATTCCCTGAATCTTTCTCAACCAGTGCCTTGAACTCACATAACTTTGAGTATGTCTCGCTCTTCTTCTGCATGAAGAAGATCCAACACTTACGAGAAAAGTCATCAACAAATTTCACATAATACCTGTGCTTTGCTGTTGAAGCAACTGAGAAAGGTCCACACACCTCTGTGTGAATTCTCTCAAGGATCGTCGTGGCTCGACTATCCTTCTGATGAAAAGTGGTCTTCACAAATTTTCCCAAAGTACATCCCTTGCACTGATCTGACTGCGCAAGTGTACCCTTGGGAAGCCCGGTAGAAATCTGCTACAAAATTTTCAAAGCGCCATGGTGAAGATGGTCCAATCTCCTGTACCACAATTCGCCCTCATCTCGGCTCACCACTCCTTCTGATTTGCCTACCATTACTGCGCAGCCATCTACCTACAATTGATAAATATTTTTAACTCGAATCCCTATCCTCCAGGTTTCACCAGTTGTTTTACTCCACAGGAAGGCTTTTCCCTTGCTAAAAAAAACATCATAACCCTTGTCTTCCAACATCACCATAGAGATCAGATTCTTCTTCAATCCTGGAACATGCATGACATCCTTCAATATGAAAGGTTTACTAGACTCCTCTCAAAGCAAATGGTCCTGTTACTAGTTGCACTGTATCTACCATCATTTCCCATCTCGATGTGCACTCCAAGATCCTTCTCATCCAGATCACTAAACAAATCTTTGTCTCCGGTCATATGGAAAGATGCACCACTGTCAAGAAACCACACTGATCCCATCACACTTGAAACTAAGCATGCGATCAACGAAAATTCCACCTCAAACTGCAAGGCTAAGGCCTCTCCATCTGCAGATCCAGCAGCCTGCTTATTTTTCTTCTTCTGTGGACAATTAGTGGCGTAATGTTCGTGTTGGTGACAGTGAAAGCACCTCACCTTGGAAAAGTACTGCTTCTTGCCTTTTGCACCGGATTGAGAAGGATTTTTCTTTCCCTTCCCTTTCCTTGCTTTGGCATCCAAAGCACAATTTTCTTCATCTTCATTCTTCGATTAAGATCCATACCTCGTACCCCACCTTATCTCCTCTTGCACAAGATCCGACCAAAGTCGCTCCCATCCTAGCAGTTTCAATCGTCCATTGACAGAGTCCTCGTAGCTATGCCAACTCTTCGGAAGCCCAAGGAGAGCCAAGCTCACCAAGTCTTCTTCATCAATAGTAGCCCCCACACTTCCCAGCTCATCCTTGCAGTGGACAAAATTCGTGAGGTATTTTGGTATATTGTCGCCTTTCTCCATTTTTATTTTCATGAGCTTGTCTTTAAGCACCAACTTCCTCTGGTCGCTTCTGCTTTGGAAAAAATCTGTCAAAGCCTTCCACATTAAGAATGGAGTGGCTTTACCATGAAGGCTATACACAATGTGATCCTTCACACCTTCCAACAGAATTCTTCGACACTTCTCTACCTTCTTTTTCCATGCGTCAAGTGCGGCTGCATTGCTAGAACCAGGCTTTGGAATATCAGTATCTATGAACTCCTTCAACCCATTATCATCCAGCACCACCTCCATCCTGTCCTTCCATGCAATATAATTCAAGCTACCATCAAGGGCATACTCCAATCGCAATCCATTGAAAGACATTTCAATGAATTCTCAACTTCAACACCAAGAAAACACTGCAGCAAATTCGAATTCCACCAGCACAAAACTCAACCACTTCAATAATTGCAATCTCCTCCAATCAATACTTCTCTGATACCATGTAGAAATTATATAACTTATGTGTTATATATCCAATATTCTCCTGATCTCACACTATTTTAACTTCATGCAAAATACAGAATCTATTCCACCATTGATCATTTGCAGAAATAAAATCAAGATCACAATGCACACATGAAACAATAAAAATTCACACACATTAACACAGTTGTTTAACGGGAAAGCCTGAAGCTGAAAACCCCAAATATCTGTATATAATATATGTCATAGAGATCATGTAACAATCCTCATACAAATTTGATCATATCAAGCTCTCAGTACAATACAATCGCTACACACTAATCAGGCCTGATCTTGCAAATCCATGCACCGATCTTTACCACCTGCTAGCCTGCCTCTACTACGCAATCCTTGCTGAAGAATGGCTCTGAATGAACTCGAATCCACCAATATTGCACTGCGCAATCCTCATTGGCATCTCCACTGAGTGTTGGATGCAATCAATGCATCACTATAGTCACAATTGATAGTCACACTTTCTCTTTCACCTATCTCTCCACTGGTCTCCACTGAAACTTCCATGCACTGTAGTTAACTGATGTATTCTTCAGTTGATTAATGAGTTATTATTTAGTGAATTAATTCACACCTCTCACCATTGTATCAATCAGTTAGACTAGATACAACTAGCTCAACTGAGTCTAACTGAGTTAAATTGAACACAACTCCACTAACTACCTCTATAACTCCACCAAACTCTGTCACAAGTTCTAACTGAAGTCCTCCATGCATTAGCTCCAGTAAACCCTCAGGAACAGTGTAATTCCTTCTGTCAGCTGTTGTGCCACATCTGTGCACTTAACTGAAGTGCTCCAAGAGAATAAGATAATGTTTAGAGTCCAAATATTATTAAGAGCTAATAATATTCGACATATCTATTTTTAGACTGGAAATCTAAAAATAGATTCTTCCCAATATGTCTAAAAGTAGAAGTCCATATATTTTTCCAACTTGACCAACCATCCACAAATAGCATCTTGCAACTCATAGAATATGATCAACATGTCTAAAAAAAGACAGTCTGAAAATAGACTTCGCGCCAAAAATAGCCTGCGGGCCCACTTAGTGAAGGCGACTCTTTTCACTAAGCTCATCATCTTGTTGAATCTCAACAATTATTTGATCTCTTGTGCAGGTAACCAAGTGCTGGCGACAGCGAGGATTTGACTAAGAAGAGAAAAGGATCAAAGGACTTGAGAGAGGAGAAACATCAGATCAAGGTATGTCTTCTATATACGATCTGTGTCCATTTTCAATCTAGGAAGGTAGGCATTAGATTGTTCCCTATTGTTACTAGACCCATCCTAGGGCTAGAGGGATCGTCTTTGTCCACAGAGAGGATTTTCCTGCATAACAAATTAGAAACTCTACTGGGGAATGCTTGCTTTTAGTCTCTTGTTTTCACTCTTTGAATTTTCATTTTGTCATCGATATTTTGTCGAGTGTCCATATTCTTTTATCTGTATCTCTTGTAACTACTTACAGAAATTCATCTCTCAGTTGAAGTTATAAGCCTGGTTTCATTTCAGTAAACCCTTTCATTTTTAATTCTTCTCCTCAATCAGCACTGGTATTGCTCTGATAGTCGCATCGATCAGTGCTGACTGCATTTACATAGTCGTGTTTTTTCTCTTCCAGCGCGGGTTGTAGCCTCTCGGCTGTGCCGATTTCTGCGTAAATATTTTCTAGGGTTTCTTCCTATTTGTCCTCCAGTGTGTATTATCCTTCCAATTTTTCTTCTCTGCTTAAATAACTCTTTTTCTTCTCTGTTCAGTGACACTTTTGACTCGTGTTCTCCATCTTTGGTCTTATCTTTTTCAAAGCAAGTGCATCCTTATCATCCTAGGTTTTCTAGGCGTTTTCGGGTCATCTAAATGGTTGCGTGCTTCGTTGACTTCCAGACTTCTTATTGAGCGAATATTGTCGTATCTTTCAGGATTTTGTTTGATTGACCTTATTTTTTCAATCTATTCTCACATTTAGAACTTTCAAGTGTTAACCTTGTGTGAATTTGGGTCTCTTTTCGCCAGCAAGCACACATCACAATTACTTGATTTCGACTGAAGTTTTTCTTTAATTTTTGATCAGCGTAAAAGTGAAGAGTGTCTTGTTTTGAGGAAATGGGTTTGGGTATATCTTTGATTTTTGGATCTTTTTCTCTTGTAGCATTTTGAGAGATTTCATTAATACTCAAAGCGAGTGGTTGCTTTTGATTTTCATTCTAAATTTTTCATTGTGCTTATAGAAAAAATACAAAAAAGAAAAAAAAAAATTGTTTCATTTTTGCTTTAAAAATGAAAAGTTTCATTTCAATTCGCTTCTAGTGCATTTAGTGAAAGAAAATAAATTGAAAATATTTTCGTTTCGCTTTAGGATTGTGCACTTGAAGAAAAAGTGAATGTCACTCCATGGATTTTTTTGATTTCTGCATTGATTGTATGAATTGCTTCTCCCCAATTAACGTAGTTTTCATTGAAATGAATGATTGCCTCTCTCATTTAGCTGCATCTTAGGGATTCAGGTGACATTAGTAGGACTGTAAAACCGAGACATAATTCAAGATCAACTCTTAAAATTTATTCAATCAACCTAAGGAGCATCTGGAACCTAACAAATCACATTTAGAGGTCTAGGTTAGAGACGTGTTACGGCATTGTTAAACGTAGGAGTTGTTGCTAGTAGTCTGCGTTACAACTCGGGGGTGATATCCCGTCCCACTTATGGAATTATATTGACATATGATAAGTATATTTTGGGACGCTCTCATAGAACAATTACGAATCAGACAGCATGACTACAGACATGGACTCCCACGTACCGTCTAGTATATTTTGGGAGACACCATTAGGCTGCAAACCTACCACAGGTAACTAATTCAACCGCCTTATAGAAGTAATACACCGAACACAGCATTCGGGGAGATTGGCGAGCGTATGTTAATTCCTTGGTCATTTCTTTTTCATTTGATCACCAAGGTGTATATTGCAGTTCACGGATACCTGGTAATCCTTTTTGCATAGTTCACCCATTTTTATTTTATTTCGTTTTTAAGTTCTAAAATTAATCGTCCACGATCACATGGCTTACCTATTAGAATATTTCTGGGCCACATCATGAGTAACTCCTTATTAAGATATTGTTTAAAGCCTTGAATTAATCACATTTTCCTCTCTTTTTATTTTTGAGGTAAGATCACCGTGGTTGAACCATCAATTTTAGCTTCCTCTTCATCATCATCTTTCAAAGAGACATCATCACCAGTCTCTTCTGATTCTTTGCCTTCGATTGGAACTCAAACTAATGATTTTCTCTCATTCTAAGTATCCAACCTCTTGCTACTCGATCTCCTTCTGATGTGCCTATAGGATACGTTAGATTCCCTTCAAATCCATTATTTGATTTTGTTGAGATCTCCCCTGAATGGCCATATAGTCTATTTGATACACTTGGTGTACCATTCGTACATTCACCGCATCCATCTCAGACCGTTGCTCATTAGTTGTTTCCAATGGATTCTGAAGGAGAGGTTTCATCTTCCCTAGATATTTCAAGCACCATCAATGGTGTAGATGAGTCTTTGTTTGAGGGACATCAATTCCCTCCTGAGGGCTTTCCTCATGTGGGGAAAACCTCTCAGCCTTCCACCCAGTCGTACATTCTGCAAGGTTACACCTCTTTGGGGCACCTAGTTTCAAGTATTTCGAGTGCCACGCCTTTGTATTACAACACTATTTGGCATAATACTATGGTATCTACCCCTGGTCTGCTTGTATAAAACGTGTTTATTTCCATCCCTACTCAAGAAACAACTACGCCTATTCCCACAAAGCCAATTGTATGTGTTGGTCTTTCAGCAACTCCTATTAGTGTTCCTATGTCGATCCCATTGACTCCAATTTCTAGTGGGGGGCCTTCCCTGTCGAATGTCTCTCAATCCTCCGTTGGGCCATCTATGCATGGATTACAAACTCACATCCTGAGCTCTTCTCAAGTTTTTTGTAGTATTCCTATGCCTACTGGATTATCTATTCCAACAAGGTTAACATATGATCAGTATCAGCAATTTTTGCATAACCTTAACCAACAACCTTATGTCCCGTATGGTTCCTAGAAATTGCAGACCCGTTATTAAATCTGCAAGGATTCAAAGGGTAGTCTAGCATTCAGTCAGGGGATTATGCATTTCAGAAAGGTCCTATCTTTGGTAAAAAACAACCCTATGGGCCGCAAGGTCAACCTTATTGTTGAGTAGGAAAATCCCTTCTACGGACAGAGGTGATCCCTCCATCCCTAAGGTGGGTCTAGAAATAAGGGAACATGTTGGACTTTTGGAATCCTAGCTTATAAATGAAAAACGAACTGAGATAGATACCCTACCTCGGTCCAATGCTTTGTCGTGGCTTGCAGCAGCGATCCTCCAATATTTGCCTCCACACGTCGTGGTCCTTCAGTGATAATATATGTGTACCTACATAAAGGTCAAGTGAACGATGACAGCATACGAAAACATACTTTCATTTACAACTATTCGATTGGTCAAGGATAATCAAACATTATTCATATAATCAACACAAAATTGGAACCAAAAAACCAGTCATGTATTAATGATAGAGAAAATAAGTTTACAACCTTAATGCCTTGATGTTGCAGCCTCCTTCAACGGGTTCAGTCGGGCGTGTCTCAAGAATTCATCGGGGATTGGACTTGGTGAGGCAACGGGCCTAAGCTCTCTCTTGACAATGGATTTCTCTCTGCCTTCTTCTACACACCAACTATATTAATGACTGTTCAACTAGTTGAAACAATGTGAGAAGGAAGTATTTATAGGAGAGGAGGAGGTGGTTTGGGATCCCTCATAAGGTGGAATTTTATCCCTTTGGGGAGTTGCACAACTGTATGGAACAAGAAGCCAAAGGGAGGACTTCGATGTTATTCAGTCGAACAAACCATGATGACTCCGCTCACGAAGTTGTTAGGCATGGAAACTTCATTTCTATTTTAAAAAACTTTCCAAAAACATCTCGGCGCGGGTGCCCTTATGAGAAAGAGTGCCAAAGGGCACGGGGCCCAATGTTAATTTCTCTATGGGTGCAAGGCCATAACTGCCTACTAGTGCTGACCCAAAATCACAAGTTTTTGAGGGTCTGCTTGAGGAATGATCAACAGAGAAGATGTTCGTAACATGCCAAGGGATGAAAAGACACTTATAACAAGGTATGGCAATACAAAAAATTCACTGAAATTGTCCTCCAATGTTTTGGATGGGGATTTTAGGGATGGTGACAAAATACTTTGTAACATATGCCCCCTAAAGCATCAGGTCCGAGAGAGAGGGAGGGGTGAAATGCTTTACGAGAACATGCCTAGACCAAAACGCTGCCATCGAAAAACCTACAAGAAAAAGTACAACTGATATCTCTGATACATGAATATGTGGTATGGCCACATCCATCCATAATAGAGTACATCCAATAATAAGAGCCGAGGTATGGATGCAGCCATCTAATAAGAAGGATCATCAAATAGACTTAGGTATTGTCACAGCCATCCAATCAGAATATTCATGCATATAGTCATGATAAACCAAATCGTCTCGTAGCCTGGATTTTATCAGAAAAAACCCCAAGTTCTTGTGCTCCATCTCGACCCGAACAAGTACAAATTCAATCATGCAAATTAGTGAGTTGAAGTTTAACATGCAAGAAAATTTCCTGATTACCATGACGAAAGTTGTTAATGGGCACGAGAGAAACCACCAATAATGACAATGGATATCAAGGTACAAGTAGTACAATCTGCGAAATGTGAACAATGAGCTGAAGTCGAACACCTGTGAAATCACTGGATCAAAGGCCAATGATGAGGAATTGTCATAGAATGCGAAGAACTTGCCATTGAGGCATGTAAGATCCAAGGTACTGGAAGGGAGTCTCTATATCAGCGTCCTGGATAATGAGCTGAAGTCGACAAGAAGTGACCGGTCGAAGGAGTGCCATAATGTTTCCCACATCATCGACACGAGACAGTGGAATAAGATGATAGTGAATCAGGACTAAACAAAGGATCAGGGGTTGGAAACTACAGAAGGAAAATTCTCTTGAACATATTGGCGACACAACCCCGGAATTTGGCAGTATTTGACATCAAGGGATCTGAGCTCATGGTGACGTGGCAAAGAGCAGATGAGAGGTCAAAATAGATAACCCAAACCCAGGGAGGCAAAATGACAAAATGGGATGTCCCCAACCCAACACGAATTGCAGACAAGTGTCATGTTTAAGAGTGACATATTTTCGACACGATTAAGAGCTGGTTCCATTTTCCCGCACCATTTTTGGCGAGTACCCCAATTATTTTTGGAAACAAGCTTTAAGAGGATAGCATATGATTGCCATATAAGTTTGTCCTTTGGAAAAATCCATCCTAGTACATTTTGCAAGCCCTAGGAAGGAGGAACTCAGCAACGTTATGGTGATGATTTTAAATGTCATTTAGGTTTTAACAAGTCTGACAAAGGAAGAACTCGGCATATTTTCATGTTTAGAGAGTTTGAAAATAAGCGGAAAATAAAACTCCAGCGGGTCCCTTTTCATAGGTAGTCTCACAAATCTGAAAAGGTAGAAAAAAATATCTGGGAGAACCTCATAGTTTCAATTAGCTAAGGTATTCCTTTTTCATAAATAATTTTTCCTAGCCTGAAAAAGGGGTAAACGTATAATGGGCAGATGACATTTCGTAGCCTTTAACGAGTTCAAAACGACAAGAGTCTCGAAAATCTTTTCAATTTTAGAGAATCAGAAAAGAGATGAAAGATGACTCTAGGGGGTGACTTTTTCGTGTTTTTACCGAGTCCTGAAAAGTAATAAAATATAACCCGTCATTTCATCATCATTATGTTTAGGACCTGTTGTTGCACAAGAAACGCACGTAAAACCCATTTTTTGAGATAAAACATTAAAATAATCGAAAAATAAGCTCAAAAACCTAATTAGGGTTTCGAAAAGGTTATAAAATAACGGAAATAGTAAAAATAAATTACTTTTCACCTTTTCACCTCTTGTGAGCATTTTACCATTTTTAACTGTCATCTTGTGGAGCTAGCAGCAAACAATCCAGGGGACCAATCTCAAATCCATTTTATTTAGGTAAGCGCTCTTATCCTTGCCCACATTTTAAGCTAGATTTTGTTGCCTGCATTCTGGATTTTTTATGCTTTTGGGGGAATTTTTTTCAAGGTTTGGCATGGTAGTCGGCGCGGGTTCTGGGCATGGAGACATGCCGACCCACCTAAAATTTTAATGGGGAGGTTCCAATTGGCGTTGATGTTTCTAAAACACCTGCGTCAACTACTGCGCTCAATAATGGGAAAAAATTCTCTTAAAATGTCCAAATTAGATGGCTCAACAGTTATTTATGTGACCAATGAAAGCCCTAATGATGATTTTGCAGGTGATTTAAAAGCCAAAATGGTCATTGAATGGAAGGAAATAAAGCACGAGGAAGAAGATTAACAAGTCATGAGAAGTGTAAGATGCACGGATGCCCTGAGAGAGTGTGGGTTATTAAAATTCTTCATGCCACCATGTCTTCGAGCTCAGCTGGAGTTGCTACAATATCTGATCAGTGTGTGGGACACCAATCGAGAGAATTTAATGATTCACAATCAAGAGTTGGAGATCTAAGTCTGTAACAGATATTCATCACTCGATTATCACAGAGGGGAGCAACATTGATCCTGACATGTACCCGTCCTATGATGGAGAGCATGGGTATGCTCACAGACAGAGTTTGCCCAGGAGAAAAGAAAGGATTGAAGAGCGAAAAAATAGATTTGCCCACTATTATAAGATTTTATGCCAAAGTTACCTTTAACAGAGACCACTACAGATACAAAGTTCAAGTTTCTTTACAATAAAAGGCTCAAATTTAGTTCCATTAGTAAGGAAAAGGTAATTTATGTTGAGGATACAAATGAGATAGAAATAAACAATGATGAAGCCACAGTAATAGTAAATGAGACTCTTGCAGACATACGAAAATATCAAACAGCAGGTGAACAAGACACTCAGATGATTGAAAAATAGAAAAACATGGAGGCTTATTCCCCACACACAATGGAGGAAAAAGACCTAGAGATCAAAGAAAGGTACAAGCAAATCAAACAAAAGAATGAAGAGATCAAAAGTGAGATTTACTCTCAGTTTCTTAAACAGAAGCCAGGGAATCAGAACAGGCTACTTATAGCCTTTGACTATTCCACAAATAAAATGATCATGTCATATATGCAACCAACTACTTCAACACTTAAGACAGTGACATACTACAAAAAGGTTGAATTTGAAGTAGATACTGAAAATGTGCATGAACTAGACCAAATAGAATTCCACAGATATAGCTCTGAGATTTTATATTCTACTGTGGTAACAAAGGCTATGAGTTCTACTAAGTTGCAAAATACCATTATTAACATGTAGGATCAAATGAAGCTGGAAAAAGGCTCTTTGTATGCTAAATATCTAAGGATTAAAGCCTTAGAAGACTTAGTTTTTCAAGTGGGAGTTGATCCTTCTGATGTTCTAGTAGCAGAAATATTAATTAAAAAGAAAAATGTGGACATTGCATCTTTGAGGAAAAAGCCGAAGCTTCCTCAAAGTGAGCACCCTAAAACTAAAGAAATTATTCAAGAACGGACAGAAAAATAAAACATGATGCAGTTGATTCTCAAACTAACTGCTCAAATAAAAGAAATGGAAACACAATTGGATCAACTTGTGAAAGAGAAAGAAATTGTCAAAGAAGTTGAAGCTCCAATTATTCTCACAGTCACACCAGTAATTACCACAGTTGTGGCCTCTACATTGGGAGAAAAATTAGCACCTAATTAGCCATTGGAAACTACAGTGCCAGTGCATTCAGCTACAACATCAGCCACTGATTCTTCAACAACATAGGTATAGCATACAGATGATGCAGGGCATATAGTAAAGGCTATGGAGTAAATGTCACTAAAAACCAATGAGATTAATAGTTTGAAAAAGATGATTCATAATCTAGAAGCCTCCAACAAAACAGCATTAATTAATGCCAAAAATCATGAGCAAAGGGCCAAAATACTTGAAGAGCAAATCAAAAGCCCACAAAAAGACTTGAATTTCACTGAAAAAATTTCTTACATAAGAAATTACCTTTGGAAAAATATAATTGATGTCATTCATCTCCAATGGCCTTCAATTCAAATTATCTATGAACAAAGAGACTTACTTCTAGCAGCCCAAGTGGAAATCCAAAATACAAAAGAAGAGTTAGCAAATAAACCAGCACAAGATTTGAAGCTCATCACTTTCTTGAATAGTAAAAACAAAGCAGAGTTAGAATAATTACAGGTACAGGATAGAACAAAGACCATTTTACAGATCAAGAAGGTTTTGACAAAGAGAAATATGATGAAAAATTTAGAGGAAAAGTGTGATGCAATGAATCTTTCTATACCCAAGTTTTTAGCAAAATACACTATGCTGAGACAAACTGGTCTTCCAGATATTCATGTCTTCAATGAAAAACTAATGGCCCAAAAAGATTATGACAAGAAGATAAGGGGTTTTGCAAAAGAACAAATCAACAAGCCACTGCCACAGGGCTCTCCCATAGGAAAGGTCATTCTTCAATATATTGAAGACTTGTTTTTTCTTCAAAATGAGATCAAACATCTTTTTGTCTTTAAGCCTAATTTTTCCAAGTACACAGTGTTGGAAATATGATGCAGAGTGTTGTCCTTGATGGCAACCCACTGAATGAAGATGAAGACATGTGACTGTTGACATGTGTTGTCCTTGATGGCAATCCACCTGATGAAGTTATGCTTGACTTGATGGACTTGGTAAATGATGTAAATCTGATGTGATATGTTGTTGAGTGTTGTCCTTGAAAGGCAACCCACTTGATGAAGATGATGAAAACTTACTTGATGAAGTTGTGCTTGAGAGAATATGTTCCTGATGAAGAAAATATGATGTTTCTATAGTGTGTACAGAAGGCAATGAAGAAAGGAATTCAGAATGTGCTCAAAATATGATGAAAAGAGTATGTCTCTTTGTATACGCGGATTGGCCTAGGGGAAGTCGCGTATGCACGCGGAAAATAACGTGCCAAGTCGCGTATGGACTAAAGCGCTCAAAAAGTGCAAAACCAAGGGTAAATTGACCCATGGTATTGGGTAATGATCCGCCTAATTGACCCCGTCCAGGTTGTTTTGGGCTCATGTTATTGTTTTGGCCCATGGTATTGAAAAAGGGGGCTCATGGTATTGAAGAAGGATAAACATATATAAGGAGAAGAATTTCATTGTGCAAATCATGAGTGAGGGTGCAAGATGTCTGAGCTTGAATGAATACTTCTCTCTGAAGTATATCTGAATGGAAAGGGTTACACTTGAATGATAAATCTGAATGTATGATGCACCAATGATGAAGAAGGGGATCTAGATCTGAATTGCTCTTGTAGTTGCTAGATCTGATTATGGAAGGCTTAGATCTGTGATGAGGCGAGCATCTAGGCGAACATCTGTCTGAAGCAAAAGGGTAGATCTGAACTGAATATCTGATCTGATGAAGTATGCTGCTCTGTAATGATTGAATATCTATACGCTACTTCGCCGCGGAGGAAGCGCGTATATACGCAGCTTCAGCGAAGAGAAAGCGCGTATGCGCAATAAAATATACACTGAGGTATACGCTGGTTTGTGTGGACGGAAGCGCGTATATACGCGACATCAGTAAAGAGAAAGCGCGTATGCAAACTAGGGTTTGCTGAAGCAAGGGGTATGAAATATCTGATCTGTTCTGCTGTGTTTCTGCTATCTGATCTGTGTTGATATGTATCTGTTGGTGATGTATGTTTGTGCTTAAAAGTATGGAAAGGGTCCAGTATGAAAATATGATGAAATGTGGCCTGCAAGTGGTGTTCTATTGAATTTGTTGGATCCAGTGTGAAAATTGATGAAACGTGGTCCAAGGTGGTGCTGAGGGTTGTAGCCTTCAGTCAGGGGGTCATAGCTCCCTTCCAGGTGAGGCTGGTAAACGAGATCGGGGGTCGTAGCTCCCTTCCAGGAGAGGCTGGTAAACGAGTCAGGGGGTTGGAGCTCCCTTCCAGGAGAGGCTGGTAAATGAGCGCAGGTGGGTGCCTGCGTGCTGGTCAAGTCTGCGCCAGCACATATGTTGTAATATGTTTTTCTCTATAATAAAATATTGAAGGCTGAGCAACTGCAGTGGTGGTTTTCTCCCGATTTGGGTTTCCACCTAAAAAATCCTGGTGTTCATGTGTGATGCTTTGTGTGATGGTTTATTCTGTTCTTACTGCACATGTTTACTGCTTATTGAATATCTGATGAATAAATGATGGAATGATTTAAGTGAAGATTTAATGACATATCTAGATCTCTGTGTATACGTTAGTTTCATGAAGGGGATCCGCGTATATACGCTATTTTACTGAAGGAAAGTTGCGTATGGGTTTTAAGGAATGAAAAAGTAAAAAGATTTGATTATGCAATAAATACTGATTCACCCCCCCCCTCTCAGTATTTTTCCCAGCAATTGGTATCAGAGCAGGGTCCTTGTGCAGAAGCTTGATCGCTTGAAGGAGATCCGTCGCAATGGGAAGTCAAGAAGGAGTGATGTCTATAAAGCCGCCTCTATTCAATGGAAGCAATCTGATATTCTGGAAGGTACGTACAAAAGCATATCTGCAAAGTCTTGGTGCAGATGTATGGGCAATCGTGGAAGAAGGTTATCAATACCTGACAAGTATTCCTACTGATGCAGCTGAAAGGAAGAAGTATGAAATCAATGCCAAAGCAGTGAATGTCTTATTGGGAAGCATGTCTAAATCAGAATTTGCTAAAGTGATGCAGCTACATTCGGCAAAAGACATATGGGACAAAATCATTCTAAGCTATGAAGGAGACATAAAGGTAAAAAGTGCAAAACTCCAAACTCTTAGAATTGAATATGAAAATTTGAAGATGCATAGTGATGAGAGTGTTGCCAGTTTCTTTCTTCGTCTGGATGATATTGTAAATCGAATGAGAAATTTGGGTGAAACCATAACTGATACTACTCTGGGGGAAAAGGTCTTAAGATCATTGACTTCAAAATTTGATTCTAAAGTTTCAGCTATTGAAGAAAGGCAAGATTTGCAAACTCTTACTATTGTTCAATTACATGGTACTCTGACTGCTTTTGAAATGAGACAAGGAGGTCCTTCTCAAGTAAGAGAAGCTGCTTTTAAGGCATCTACAAAAGGAAAGGAAAAGGAAGTTGTCAAAGAATCCGGCTATATATCCGATGAAGAAGAAGCAAATTTCGTGAGAAAGCTCCAACTAGGTACTGGAAGATTCAAAGGTAAGCTTCCCTTCAAATGTTTTGAGTGTGGAAAAGTTGGTCATTATGCTGCTAAATGTCCCTATAGAGAAAAGCATGGTAAAGGGAAAAAATTTGAGAAGAGAAAGAGTTATTATGCAAAAGAAGATGATGATGAAGTGTCCGGTGAAGATGAAGAAGATTCTGACCAAGATCTAAAAGTGCTCATGGCTAAGAAGCAAAAGAAGAAGGTTACTCGAGGAAAGGAGATACCTCAGAAATCATGTATAGCAAAAATTGAAGAAGATGAAACAGATTCTGACGAAGATCTACAAGTACTCATGGCAAAGAAGAAAAAGGAGAAGGCCACTTGTAATACTCTTCTTTGTGCAAACAATAGTAAAGATAGTGAAAGTAAAGTTGTGGATTTAGAAGAAGCTCTCAAGACTAAAGAAGAAGAACTACAAAGTTCATACAATAAGCAAGAAACTATCTATAAAGAGATGATCTCACAAATGAAAGATCAAATAGAAATGCTGAATGGACAGGTGGACAAGTATCAAAGGTTTCATACTTATGCATCCAATCGAATTAAAGATCTAGAAGCAGATCTTGAAAAATCAAACAAGAAGAATGAAGGACTTGAAGCTGCAATCATTTGTCTTCAGGAAGATTTAGAAGCATCGAGTAAGAAAAATAAGGAACCTCTACAATCATTTGAAAAGGAAGGCCTTGAAGCAGAAATCATCTCTCTCAAAGAAGATCTGGAAAAATCAAATAAGAAGAATGAAGAGCTGCAACAAACATGTGAAGGAAATGAAGATTGGTTGAAAGAAGAGATTCTAAATATGAAGGATCAAGTTGAAGATGGAAGAAGAAAAGAAGAAAGCATGACAAAGCAATGTCAAGCCTTGGAGGTTGAGGTAAATATTCTCAAAGGTAAATTAGAAGAAAAGGTTAAACTTTTGAGGTTTCATGATAGTGCTAACATTTTGGACAATATTCTGAGTAATCAAAGGTCTCCTGCTATCAAACATGGTCTTGGTTTCCATGAAACTGTTAAAGGATAATCTAGCTCACAAGGAAGTGCCAAAAATTCAGAGGATGTCAATGCAAAACCTGAAGTATTGAAAGAGACAAAAGCTCAACCAACAATCATGAATTCTCAAAGGAATTCATTCAAGAACGTTGAATGTTTTAAATGTCATAATTATGGACATGTTGCAGCAAATTGCAGAAGCAGATCATTTCAGCCACAAACAAACAGGTTCTACTTAGAAAGGTACTCTGGTTTCTTCAAGGGATATTGTTTTTCATGTAACAAGTATGGACATAGAGCAGCTGATTGTAAAAGGAGGAAGATTAGAAATACTTATCATGATTCTTATGTTTATTTCTCTGGCCACATGAGATGTTATGCTTGTAACAAGTATGGACATGTAGAAAAAGAATGCAGGATGAACAGATCTAGGAAAGTAGATAACTTCCAGCACACAGATAGAAAGTTCAAACAAATCTGGAAGAAGAAGGAGGACCGATCAGAAACGTAGGGAATTCAGACCCTACTGCAGTCATTCGCTTCTGAAGCTTACTTCTCTAATTGACTGCAAGAATGATGTGGGATACATTATGAGATTTAGTAATGTATCGTCACAGGGGGAGCAATGCATGATGACTCTCATGGTTGATTTGATTATTCTGGTTATATGTATTTCTGACAGTGCATCTGGTGTGAAGAAAAGACAGGAACAGAAGGTAAATTTGCAGAAGGAGATGAAGGTGTGAAATTTTCTATATTACACTTTCCATACGCGAGTTATATTAACCAAAGTCACGTATACACGCGAGTTCCAGCAGACACAGTCGCGTATGCATTGATGATAAGAGAATTTATCTGATAGCTGAAGATCTGGAGCAGAGGTCCAAGGGGAGCATCAGTCTGACTGCTGATGATTGCACTGTTAGCATCATTCTGGTTATAC
The DNA here is from genome assembly GCA_034641835.2 of Pinus albicaulis. Classification (NCBI taxonomy): domain Eukaryota; kingdom Viridiplantae; phylum Streptophyta; class Pinopsida; order Pinales; family Pinaceae; genus Pinus; species Pinus albicaulis. Next base: position 45,409,514 of record CM076573.1, on the reverse strand, counting down.
TCATGATAATGAATTGATACATGGGTTCTTGTGTGAAGATTATGGATGAAGCCTGGTTGCTTTATGATGAAGAGCATTCGTTGTTGAGATGAAAGTCTTATAATTCAGAGATTGTTGCTGATGACTGGCTGTTGAAGGTGTCTCAGATTGCACAAGTTAAGGAAGAAGCACTGGTTTAGGGGGAGCGGCAGGATGGTGGTGGACAACATGAATGATTGCTTGACACTTATGGGAAGTTGTTGTTCTGATATGATAAACTTTCTTGGAAAGATTGTATTGATGCTGCAAAGAATCTGAAGGCCTGGTTACTAATGTGCCTTTGCTACAACCATTGGATGACGCTTGAAGACACAACTACATTGTTCTATCTTCTGTAGTCCAGGGAAGCTTTCAAATGTCCCAGAAAGAAGCTGAACACTGTCTTTGCCTCACAGAGAATCAGATCTGGTTGAAATTTAGAAGATGGCTTGGGATACGCGGGTTTCCTGAAACACAGTCGCGTATACACGCGAGTTCCTGCACAGAAAACCGCGTATGTTTGGTTGCTGGAAATTTTTGATGGATTCAGCTTTCCTCAGCACAGCTGCAGTGCTGTTTGGTATATTTGATACTGTTTGACATCTCTGGTGGTGTTTTAGTTCTCATAATTATGTTTCTAATGTTTTGATGAAGATGCCTTGATGATTTGTTGGTGGAAGTTTTCAGGATGCACAAACTAAGGGGGAGCCTTAGTCCTTTGGAAAGATTGCTTGGTTGCACAGATTCAGGGGGAGCATTAGCTTTGCTGACTATAATGCAGTGTTGGCATTATTATGGTTCTGAAATATGTTCTCTTTATTGAGGACCTTCTGGTGTTGGTCATAAATGGTCATATTTATATTTTGGTGAAAAGGTCTTGTTGAGACTCATGATGTAAAAATTGTAATATTCAGTCATGTAAGGACTTGTCTTTTTGTAAACCCACTTGGTTGGGTACTTGAGTCTTATATGTAAATCCACTTGGTTGGATATTGGATGTAAGTATGAGTCTTTGGTGATAGGAAGTTCATAGAGTCATGTACTTCATTGACAAATATGTTTGAAGATTCAGCATGAACTCAGGGGGAGCTTGGCCACTTCAGCACATATCAGATTTGCAGAATGTTTCTTCCGCATAAGGAGGAGAGTGTTGGTTTTTGATCTGCCCTTTGCCCTTGATGTCAAAGGGGGAGAGTGACATGGTGTTTGAATGAAGAGAAGAGAATGATGTCAAATATTTGGGAGAGTGACATTTGTGGGAGAGTAACATACTATCTATCTGCTGTGGTAACCAAACACCATCGTGGTTGCCATCAAGTCCAAAGGGGGAGATTGTTGGAAATATGATGCAGAGTGTTGTCCTTGATGGCAACCCACTGAATGAAGATGAAGACATGTGACTATTGACATGTGTTGTCCTTGATGGCAATCCAATTCGATGAAGTTATGCTCGACTTGATGGACTTGGTAAATGATGTAAATCGACTGTGATATGTTTGAGTGTTGTCCTCAAAGGCAACCCACTTGATGAAGATGATGACAACTTGATGAAGTTGTGCTTAAGAGAATGTGTTCCTGATGAAGAAAATATGATGTTTTTACAGTGTGTACAGAAGGCTATGAAGAAAGGATTTCAGAATGTACTCAAAGTATGATGAAAAAGAGTATGTCTCTTGGTATACGCGGATTGGCCTAGGGGAAGTCGCGTATGCACGCAGAAAATAACGTGCCAAGTCGCGTATGGGCTAAAGCGCTCAAAAAGTGCAAAACCAAGGGTAAATTGACCCATGGTATTGGGTAATGATCCGCCTAATTGACCCCATCCAGGTTGTTTTGGGCTCATGGTATTGTTTTGGCCCATGGTATTGAAAAAGGATAAACATATATAAGGAGAAGAATTTCATTGTGCAAATCATGAGTGAGGGTGCAAGATGTCTGAGCTTGAATGAATACTTCTCTCTGAAGTATATCTGAATGGAAAGGGTTACACTTGAATGATAAATCTGAATGTATGATGCACCAATGATGAAGAAGGGGATCTAGATCTGAATTGCCCTTGTATTTTCTAGATCTGATTATGGAAGGCTTAGATCCGTGATGAGGCGAGCATCCAGGTGAACATATGTCTGAAGCAAAAGGGTAGATCTGAACTGAATATCTGATCTGATGAAGTATGCTGCTCTGTAATGATTGAAGATCTATACGCTACTTCGCCGCGGAGGAAGCGCGTATATACGCAGCTTCAGCGAAGAGAAAGCGCGTATGCGCAATAAAATATACACTGAGGTATACGCCGGTTTGTGTGGACGGAAGTGCGTATATACGCGAAATCAGTGAAGTAAAAGAGCGTATGCAAACTAGGGTTTACTGAAGCAAGGGGTATGAAATATCTGATCTGTTCTGCTGTGTTTCTGCTATCTGATCTGTGTTGATATGTATCTGTTGATGATGTATGTTCGTGCTTAAAAATATGGAAAGGGTTCCGTCTGGAAATATGATGAATTGCGGTCTGCAAGTTGTGTTCTATTGAAGTGGTTGGATCCAGTGTGAAAATTGATGAAACGTGGTCCAAGGTGGTGCTGAGGGTTGTAGCCTTCAGTCAGGGGGTTGTAGCTCCCTTCCAGGTGAGGCTGGTAAACGAGATCGTGGGGTCGTAGCTCCCTTCCAGGAGAGGCTGGTAAACGAGTCAGGGGGTTGGAGCTCCCTTCCAGGAGAGGCTGGTAAACGAGCGCAGGTGGGTGCCTGCGTGCTGGTCAAGTCTGCGCCAGCACATATGTTGTAAGATGTTTTCTCTATAATAAAATATTGAAGGTTGAGCAACTGCAGCGGTGGTTTTCTCCCGATTTGGGTTTCCACCTAAAAATCCTGGTGTTCATGTGTGATGCTTTGTGTGATGGTTTATTTTGTTCTTACTGCACATGTTTACTGCTTATTGAATATCTGATGAATAAATGATGGAATGATTTAAGTGAAGATTTAATGACATATCTAGATCTCTGTGTATACGTTAGTTTCATGAAGGGGATCCGCGTATATACGCTATTTTACTGAAGGAAAGTTGCGTATGGGTTTTAAGGAATGAAAAAGTAAAAAGATTTGATTATGCAGTAAATACCCCCCCCCCCCCCTCTCAGTATTTTTCCCAACACACAGATGCTAATGAAAACTTTAGAAAACTCCAAAATGTGACAATACCAAATGCAAAGCAATGGTAGGCTTTTACAGATTTAATGTAGCATTGAAAAGGAAAAACAGTGAAGAGAACTACATGAGAAACAGTCCAACAAAAGTGAAACCAAAAAGACATTCAGCTGTTTTTTTACAGAACAAAGGCTTCTTTTTACAGCAGTAAAGAGTGAAAATATCAGTCAAAGTGTATCAGGGTTAAAAGAACAGCGTTAAAGTGTATTATAAGAAAGAGTATCAGTGAAGGTATCTCAAACAAAGATATTTCCTAAGAAGCCAGCAAGCAAGACAGCTTGCCAATAAAAGCTCCTTGATTAGATAGAGTTGTTCTATATATTTTGGATAAGAGGACAGCTTGCTAATTTGTTAAGCAGTTGTCCCTCTTATTTTGTAAAGATATTTTTTGTTTCCTAAAGATATTCCTACATCTCTCTAGGATATTTGTAAACAATATTTTGTATAAATACTTCTACATTAGAAGTATTAAGGGTGGAATAAAATTGCTAAGATTACTATAGACTTTTGTTGATACATTGGAGGCTCTCATGTGTTTAATTCAAATTAGCAGACTGGACAAAGCTAAAGTGGCATCATAATTCAGGATTCTTGTGATAAGTTAAAGAGTGAAGTACATCTCTTCTTATCATTGTTTCTTTTCTGAGTTTCATGAAATTCATTATGTGTTTGATCTATCTTAATGTGTAACTAGGAATATTACTACAGGACTAGCCTTTTGCTCCCTATTTTTAACTAAGTTACCATTTAAATGTTTTCTATTGATTTCCAGTGTTAGGAATTCTTCATTACTCCTACTCCTGTTTGACCCCTGCCTCCTTCTTCCATTTTCTAGATCAAAGGATCCTTCATTGCCCTTTATCCCGATCATACCATTTCATCAAAAACCTTTCCCCAAATCTCTGAGGGTTATCTACCTTGCCCTGAATACATTTGTACCCTTTTGGCCTTGCTTTCTAGTACTGCTATCTAGACTTAGACTCCATAGCCCAATGGACAAATATATCTCTCTCTATTTTAATCCTAAGTGATTTTTACCCACCAAAACCTTTTAAAAACAAAACCAATTGTTCTATCATAACTAGCCTAAAAACATAAATCAAAACAAAGATAAATCTTAAAGAGAGAGCCCTCTCTGAACTATAGGAAGGCTAGATCCTATTGTTCCAAGTAGGTTTTTGGTTACCCCTAGTCTTCTTTGACTAAAAACTCAAATCCCACAACTTAAGAAATTACTAGGGTGATAACATATTGGCGACCATACTGGGGAACTAACCAATCTCCAATCTTGAATTTAATCTTGAAGGAAGATCTTTAATTTATCTTTTCTACTTTAAGATTATTTTTTAAAGGTTGTGGGTATTCAAAACAATTATTCTGGATTCTAGGAAAACCTACTATACCAGGTCTAATCCGGATCCTAACCCTGCAGATATAGTAGACAACTCATAACAGATTGGAAAAAAGAAAAAACAACTTGTCAATTTAGAAACTGAAGTACCATTAAGAAAAGAAAATTATTTACCCAAAGATTTAGTGAGCTTAATTGATATAGATTTTGATTTCAAGTTTGAACAATCATTGTTTAAAAGTTAACCTGAAACTGATTTGAAAGATATTGTAATAGATCCTGTTTTTACTTCATTTTTTAATGCAAAACAAAAAATTATTTCAGCAAGAATAAAATCAAACAAATCTGAATCTCAAAGTCAAATAGAAAAAATTAATGTTACATTGATTAAAGCCATTGATGAAGCATTGAATTAGCCCATTTATTGTCTTACATCAAGCCTCTAGTTTCTCAATTGCACACAACAATAATTCCAACAGCAGATTCAACTCTGTATGTTGTCACCTCATTTTTAGATCCCGCTGCAAGTTCATCCATAGAAAAATTTATTCCTAAGTTACCTTTGCAGCCTAGGATATTATTCCCCTCATCCACTCAATCCACTGCATCCATTATTTTTATAGGCACTACATCTTTATTTCCAAGCAGTTCCATATATATACCAGCCTCTTTTCCAAGTTCTTCAAGTACATCTTTCAGCACATCAGCTACCATATCCATCACTACTCCTATCATTATTGTTATACCTGCCAGTTCAGCAAAAATTCAAGCCATGACTGCTAGGTATGCTCCCCTTGTCTTACCCCAAAACCTCCATGATATGCCTCAGGATTACCAAAAAATTGTACCACTATTTGATGGTCTTTCACAATATACTGCTCAACAACATGTCATAAAAATGACAGACTACTGTGAAATTTATGAAATTGATGAGTCGAATGTCTAGATGAGGTTATTTTCCCAAAGTTTGACAGGAGAAGTAAAAAAATGGCTTAAAAATTTAGCTGCTGGTAGTATAGTTGATTTAGCTACATTTCATAGAATATTTTTAAATAAATGGGAAAAGAAAAAGAAACCCCTTCAAATTTTGTCTAATTTTGATGCTTTAAAAAGATTCCCTAATGAGTCTGTACAAGATTACTGCACTAGGTATAACAGTATTTATAATGCCATTCTTGCAGCTCTTAAACCTACAACATACTCTATTCTTCTCAAATTTCCTGATGGATTTGATACATATATGGCATATCAATTGAGAGAAAGAGATGCCCAAACATTAGAACAAATGCAATTAAATGTTGTTAGTGTAGAAATTAATATTTTAGCTACAAAGGCCAGACTTAGGAATGAAAGGAGAGTCACAATAAAAGAAGAAACATCAAATTCAGATGCCAAATTAGATTTATTTGCTAAAACTTTAGAAAGGGTGGTTGATAGATAAGATAATATTCAAATAAAACCACAATGGGATAACCAACTTCAGAAAAAACAATAACCCTGGAAAAGCTAAGGAAGCTGCTCTAGACCAAAATATTAGGCCCCCATTTCAAGAGAACTATGTTGAAAGTTCTCAAAATAATGATGAATATGAGGATAACATCAATCTAATAATGGGGATAGATGAAAACAACACTATTTTCCTCACTCGGGAGGATCAAGAACTCTTTCAGCTTCAACAACTCAAAGTAGAATCTGGTGAATCCTTTGACTATAAACAAGGTTATGACTTTGCTATTAACGAAATTCACAGTTAGTATAACCTTAGAAACAAGAAAAATAATGAAACTTCTACAAAAAAAAATCCCAAAATCAAACCAAAAAGAATGTAGAAGCCCCAAAAACAAAATTTTTGCAAATTCTCCCCAGGGAAAACAAGAAAAATTCCAATCCTCCCAGTCCTAAGAAATTGCCAAATCCAAAAATTGTTGACATCACTAATGAAGTGGCCCAATCTTCTAAAGATGTGCCAAAAGCTAATCTTACAAAAACTTCTAATTTAGTAAAAACAACAATTTCTGATCCTAAAAAGAGTCTTGCTGATTCTAAATCCGCAAATCCCAAAACTTATAATAATAAAAAAACTGTTGAAAATTCAAAGTCTGATAAAACATCTGCTGCCACACAAACTGTCCCTGAAAAAGGAATTAAAAATAGAAAAAGTCAATAAACTTAGACTGAGAATATTAGAGCAATCAAAGATAAAAATACATTAGTTGAAATTCAAGAAAATCCCACTCAGATAACAGTTACAAAAAATGAATTACTTCAGATTAGTAAGTCTCAACCCTCATTCAACATTCAGACTGAAATAGCTAAGTTAAAAATACCAATTTCTTTAACTGAATTGGTAAAGAATGACTTATATAAATCAACAATTACTGAGACTCTGAATATGAATGATGGTGAAGATTCCATTAATTTGAATGATGATCAACCAAAGTTTATCTTTGTCCCTGATGTAAATGGTAAGCATCCAGATGGATCAGTTCCTCCTTTCTATATCAGTCTTACTATTCACGATCAGATTTTACACAATGCTATGTTAGATTCAGGGGCTTCCCACAATTTAATGCCAAAATCTATCATGGAAACTCTTAATCTAGAAGTAACTAGGCCTTATAAAGATTTGTTCTCTTTTGATTCTAGCAAAGCTAAGTGCATAGGATTGATTAAATATTTATGTGTGAATTTGGTTCAATACCCTAGCAAGAGCATGGTTATGGATATTGTAGTAGCTGACATCCCACCAAAATATGGTATGCTTCTTTCTCGCTCATGGGGAGCAAAGTTGCAGGGATATCTACAATTAGACATGAGCTATGCTACTATATCAGTATTTGGAAAACCCAAGAAACTTTACAGGGAAACTTTAATGAAATTCATGGTCAACAGTGCAGAAAGATCCATAAATTACCCCATTTATTCAACACCAACTGATCTTGATTCCTTCATTTTATGTAACTCGGATAACAATGAAATCCAAATAGAACTGATTGACATAAAGCCAAAACCAAATAATGACAAAAATTTTCATGAAGCCCTTTGGCACTTAGATTTTGATGGCTTAGTGAACAAAACGGGAGCAGGAGCTAGAATATGGATCACAAACATTGAGACAGGTCATTTAGAGGGACATGCCTTTGGACTCAACTTCAAATGTACTAATAACATGGCAGTGTATGAGGAGGCACTTATCTTAGGCCTCCAAATCATCATAAAATTAGGAGGTAAAAGAATTTTAATCATGGGAGATTCAAAATTTATCATTAAGTATTGGGGCCCTTGTTTTGAATTTTGAATGAAGAACAGATTTTTGGGTTGCAGAACGACACATGGCAGCCACGACCAAGCCGCAACTATGGTGAGTAGCGGAGCTACCGAGGTTGCGGGGGAACAAGAGATAACTAAAGAAAGGGGATGCATAAGAGCATACGAAGAGAAGATACAGCAGAAGACAGAGAGAAGAACTCATAGACAACAAGCGAGAAGTTGAAGAAGAATGCAAGAGGAACTAGCAGTTGCGATGGCAGGTGAATAAATAGTCGTCACCCAGCCGAAAGAAGGGACACGGATGTAGAGAGATTGAAGAAGATCGAGCGGATGCTGCAGGAGAGATCGGTTTCGAGCATGATATCTTCATAGTTCCTAGGCTTCTCCTATCTATCTTTCTGTCTTATGAGACGTCTATAATAGAATTGTAAGATCCTCCTGTGGAGCGATGTAACTGAGGATCTGGTTGAAGGTTATCAATATATTTGCAGGTTGTTGTCTTACTATATGAGTTGCATGCATGTAAGATGTCTGTGATGCCTTAAAATTTTATTTGCTTAGTATTTGTTCAATCCTCTGAATGTTCTTGCGTATATGATGATGTTTATGCAATCAATTCTATATTAATCATGAGTTGCGGATCCTTCCACTAATATCGATCTATTCCCCTTATGCATGTGGTCACGGCATGCCTCGGGTGAGACTCTCTGCTCTCCGGAGTAGGGTGACAATGCCGGCGTGGTTCTAGACTACAACGAATTCCCTTGTTGGCCCCAACCTCTGAACCTGGGTCTTGCCTGCGAGACCTGTTTCTTCGCCAACAAATGGTTCCATTGCCAGGACCCTACACATTATGAGGGGAACTAGATCACGGTATCGAGGGTCTTTGAAGGAGAAATACGGATATGGTAGGATGACCATCTGGATCAGTTTATTGCTCAGCAAGCGGAGTTGACAAATCAAAAGGAGAAGGTGCTCAAGGATCTCATCCTTTTCTCGGATTCCGCCAGTGATACCTACGAGATCCTGTGGGGAAAATTCCCTAGCGACCTCTATAATTGGTTGCAGAGGTTATAGGCCAAGGTACCTAGAGATAGCTTGAGGAAGATAAACCGCAAGTGGGTGCATGGGGATCTGGTGGCCCCGCACGGGCTGGATACTGAGTTGACCCGCGCGATGGATTTCTGGGTAGAGACCACTTTGGACGGATATATTGTGGAGTTTTCCATAGCATGCTACCAATCCTTCTCAAAGGCTGAGGTTATCTTCTGCTCTGGGTTAAGATGGAAGCTGCTCAAAGAGATTTCGTTATGGATTAAGGCCCTGATGGTGGATGAAGGGCTGATGGAATTCCAAAAGTCGAGCATGGAAGCGTAAACCTCCAATGATGGGGAAGGGCAGAGGGGACAGATGCCGCATGAAGTGTGAAGCAGGGGAGTGGGGGAATGGATGTTGAGGCCGCAAGGAGGTTGAGGGAGCGATGTGCACATCAGAGGGCGTAGATCGCCAACAGGTGGCAAGAAAGGGTGATGTGGGAGTTGAAACGACGGGGAACCAATAGGAAGAACCAAGAGGAGGCGCCTCAGAGGATAGGAATTATGGACACCCAGGCGGGTACCTTGGAGAGGGAAGGGACCACTACGGGAGTGTGGCAGGTGCATGGGAGCCCAGCTAGGAGAGGAAGGGAGACAACGACTGATGAAGATGGTGCAAGTGTGCAGCCCGAAGAGAATTCTGATGGCGAATGGTGCATTGTGATGCAGCGGTTGTTTCAAGAACGGACGACATTCATCTCTCCAGGCAGCCCTACTTCCCAAAATCTGCACAGCAAGCACCCCTACCTTCCCCTGGTACTCTATCAACCTTTAAGTAATATTTTCGTTAAGTTGCAAGCATTGAGTCGATTGCACAACAGTTCATTGTCGGCAACGACACACGTTATTAGCAGTGTCACTAGTAGTATTGCATTTCCCAGTGGTATAGTCACGCAACCAGGACCCGGAGGGTTTATCTTGGTCACCCCTTCGCAAGTAAATATGGCTGGGTCATTCACCCAGTATCCAGAATTTTCTGGCCGCGGTAACAATGATGTAGAGCAACACTGGTATCTCTGCGAAGCCATATGGAGGGCCAGGTAGATGCCAGACGCAGGGAAGCTAATAGAGTTCCAAACCACGCTCAGAGAAAGGGCTTTGCGATGGTTCATCAAGTGGTCTGAGGCCCATCCTAATCCAGCAATTGCAGACGTCAAGCGGGATTTTGTCCAAGAATTTAAGCTCCCCCAAATAGACCAGTAGGGTCTGTCCAAGCTCTGGGAGATTAAGCAGAAAGAAGGAGAGACTACATGGGAGCTGATGCATTAGTTCAAAGATGCGATCGAGAAACTTAGCTACCCGATCGACCCAAACCATCAGAGGGACTGGTTCATCAAGGCTCTGCTTCCCTTGACACTAACCCCCCTCACCCAGCAGAGGATCGACAATTTGCAGGATGCTCTGGAGCAGGCCATGAAGATATATGCAATGGCGGGCTACCCTCAGGAATATCGGGGAGGGCCGGCCCCGCAGGATCCCTCCTTACTGGGATTATAACATCAGATTTCTAGTCTAACTGAGAAACTTAAAGAGATGCAACCTATAAGACCAACCAGGCCGAACGTTTGGTGCACGCACTGTCTGGTCGAAGGGAACATGGCAACTGAGTGTCCCCAGTTGCATAGCTCGGGTGTGGGGCCCTTGGTCGTGGCAATACAGGGGAGTCCCCCTAGTGGGGGTGGCGAGGCGATGAATCTGCAAGGGGTATACCAGCCACAACAGCCTTACGTGGGGTTCCCACCTCAATAAAACCAAACCGCCATGGAATATTGCGAAATTTTCTGGACGATAGGGCATCAACCTCGGATGTGCCCAATATTTCAAAAGTACTCTAATGTCCCAAACAACATATACTGTGAGTTTTTTTCTTCCACGACTCACAACACTGAGCAGTGCAGAGCCCTCGACGCACTGGCGGACCGATTGGACCGACCCTCCTATAGGGTGAACGAGGCTTCCAGGGGCAGAGGAGGCGGAATGCGTGGAGGCCGCACAGGGGGACGGGGTCCACTGAAATGCTACAACTGTGACCAGGAGGGTCATGTGGCCCGGGAATTCCCCCTTCCCAAACACCCATGGTGTTCCCAGTGCCGCGTGAACACCCATGCAACATAAGACTACCATGAACTTATTAAGAAGTGGGAGGAATGAGCATGGCAGAGGGGCACGAATCTGGTAAACTCTGAACCTCGTGGAAACGCGACTCCACATATGAAAAATGTAGCTATTGTGATGCGAGGCGGAAATAAGACGGGGGAGGACGCTCACGGAAAGGAGTCGACACGAGGGATCCAGCCCGCCTCCCTGAAACAAGTGATCTAGCCGGACACACAGAAGAAGTACTTCCAGGAGGCGGTGGAGACAGTTGCTCAGCTGGGGGGAGCCAAAGGCCTCGAGGTACCCCTGACGACTGATTCCAGGGAACAGGACACCATGGGGACCCTAATTGAGGAATGGCTCCAATTATTCCTTAAGATTGTTGACAATGCTTCAATACGGGAACAGCTCAAGCGTACCTTGGAGGACGTACTACAGTGAAATACAAGGCTGAGGGAACCTGTGAACACAGCACCCCAGTACGTACAGTGGGTCAAGCGGAACAAGCAAAGAACGGGAAAATATTTTCTACTTAACATGCAGGTTGTGGGATTTCAGATCAGCGATACCATGCTTGACTTAGGCTCTGATGTCAACATCCTGCCGCGGAAGACGTGGGAGGCTCTTGGGCGACCACAGCTGACTTACTCACCAATCCAGCTTCGAATGGTGAACCAGTACTACATTGTGCCAATCGGCCGACTCGAGGGTGTCGAGGTCGACATTGCGGGGGTGAAGACTTACACGGACTTTGAGTTCATCGACATTATGGGAGACAAGGATCCTTACCCTGCACTACTAGGAATTGACTAGGCTTTTGAGAATTATGCCATCATCGACCTCAAGAAGGAGCTGATGATTTTTGAAGATGGAGAAGTTTGAGTCACTTAGCCTCTCAACCCATATCAAGGCCCGAGATATACAGAAATTGTGGATAACCGGGAGGATGCTCAGATGTTGGACAACCTTTATCAAATGACAGCAAGGAAATGGGGGGACTATATTAACCTGACCGCAACCAGCTCCTTTAGTTGGCGCAGTGTCCAAAGCTCGGAGCTGGGATTGGAACTAGCCTGGGAAGACTGGCAGCAAGGTGGGTATGAGACCAACACACAGATATGTGCCAACCTTGCCCGAGTCTGTTGGATTGGCGCTGAGATCAGGGAGCACCCCACCCTGTCGAACATGCAAGCTGTCAATACCTTTATTGCAAAGGTAGAAGACACGGTACCAGAAGGACGCAGGCTACCACTTTTGGACGTAGCACTACAGTCCACATCCACCAAGTGGTGGAAAAATCACCGCAACACCCTGTCGCGGTGGAGTTGTGTGGCGGCGGCTTTGAGGGCGCAGTTCAAAGAAGACGAAGGCCCTCGAAGCAGGCACAAGTACCAAGGGACTTCCGATCCGAGGGACCACCTGAAAACCTGTGAGGCGCATTGGAAAAGTATAGGATATCCAGAAGAGCTGTGGGTACATCAGTTCATCCACTCCTTAGATACCATTCCCCATGCATGGTACTTAATTAGAAGAAGAGTGGAAAAGAGGGACCAGCTCTTGGCAGGAAGTCACGCACAAATTTGTTCGATGCTTTTCGTTCAAAGGGGAGACAGAGTTGGTGTCCAAGGAACTACAGGCCATCAAGGGGGTATTGTTTCTCGGTGATATGGGGACTGACAGGAGAACATTAGCACCAAATTCGGAGGGCAGGCATGAGCTGGCTTGCCAACGGGTCAACGGCGAGCCAGACGATGACAGTCTAGAGGACCTGAGGCACCTATATTTTGAAGAGAAGGAAGGAGAGTAGAGAATCAAAGAAGAGCCGACCACTGAAGGCGTCCATCTACTCCCGCTGAAGACAAAGAAGCTAAGCATCGGCACGGAGGAAAAACCCAAACTGGCTACAGTTGGGGACTACTGGGACGAGGAGACGACCAAGGAAATTTTCAGCCTCCTCCAGGAATACGAAGACCTATTCCCTTCATCGGTTGCAGACTTAAAAGGCATCAAAGGTGACCTCGGAGAAATGTGTATTGTGCTGAAACCAAACGCCAAGCCTGTGAAGCATCGACCCTATCAATTGAACCCTCAGATCAAAGAAAAGGTCAAGCTGGAGATTAATAAAATGCTGACAGCAGGTCTAGTCTTTCCGGTGGAAGAAGCAGAGTGAGTGAGTCCTATCGTCATTCAGAATAAGAAGAACAAGTCAGAAATCTGCATCTATGTCGACTATCGGAGTCTGAACAACGCTTGCATCCACGACCCATTTCCCACTCCATTCTGCGACGAAGTATTGGACCATGTTGCGCGGAATGAGGCCTACTCCTTCACTGATGGATTCTCGGGCTACCATCAGGTGCGCATTGTGGAAGAGGACAAAACAAAGACGACGTTCACCACCAAGTGGGGTTCGTTTGTGTACCACGTGATGCCATTTGGGTTGAAGAACGCCCCGGCGGTGTTTTCCCAGATCGTCATCATTGCTTTCCGAGAGTACATTCATAAGTTTCTAGAAGTCTACATGGATGATTGGACCATCTACAGTTTGCTGAAAAACCACACCACCCTGTTATGCATCATATTTGATCGGTGTCGACAATTGCAGATTTCCCTGAACCTGAAGAAATGCATCTTTGTTGTTCCTTTCGGAACGTTATTAGGACATGTGATGTGCAAATAAGGGGTCTGCATCAACCCCACCAAGGTAGCCGTGATCATCCACATGGAAGCCCCCAAAATGGTGAAGCAGTTACGGGCACTGCTCGGGCACACTGGTTATTACAGACGATTCATCAGAAATTACACGAAGATCATTGCTCCTCTTGAAAAGTTATTGTGAAAGTCAGAAGTGTTCCAGTGGACGGAGGAGTGCAGGATGGCCCTTGATGCCTTGAAGGAGAAGCTGGCCTCAACACCTATTCTAGTTCACCCAGACTGGGATAAGCAGTTCCACGTGCATATTGACGCTTCCAGTATTGCTCTTGGGGTTGTCTTGGTGCAACCAGGGGAGAAGATAGTTGACCACCCAGTTTACTTCGCCAGTCACAAACTGTCTAACGCAGAGCGAAATTACACCACTATCGAGCGGGAGGCCCTTGCGATGGTGTATTCGCTCCAAAAGTTCCGGCACTATCTTCTAGGAGGTAAATTCAAGTTCTTTACGGATCACTCCGCATTAAAGTACCTGGTCAATAAGCCCATCTTGGAAGGACAGATCTGTCGATGGCTTCTACTCTTCCAAGAATTCACATTCGAAGTGATCATCAAGCCCAGGAGGTTGAACGTCGGGCCCAATCACTTATCCCGATTGGAGACAGGGGAGAATGACGGCTCTCTCGATGATCAGCTGTCGGATGCTGATCTTTTTCAGGTCGAAGCCGTACCCGATTATCTGGCTGACATCGCAACCTATTTGACAACGAGGCAGTGCCCTCAGCACTATACCCCGCTCCAAAAACGACACTTGGTCGTTCACGCTGCTGAATACCAACTGACTGCGAGGCAGTTGGACAAATTGGGCCTCAATGAGGTTCTGCGTAGATGCCTACTTGACCACGAATGCGAAGACGTGATGTGGGAGTGCCACAGCGGTGTTGCGGGCGGGCATGTGGGGGCGAAACCCACTGCCAGGAAGGTGCTCCAAGCTAGACTATGGTGGCCGACGGTCTATGCTGATTGTAAGACATTTGTTAAGAGATGCGATGTCTGTCAACAAACAGGGAGGCCCTCTCACAGAGATGAGCTCCCGCTACACCCGGTGCATGTGTTGCTACCATTTGAGAAGTGGGTTGTAGAATTTATAGGTCCCATAGCCCTGGTAGCTCGGCATTCAAGGGCCAGGTACATCATTACCGCCACTGACTACCTCACCTGGTGGGCTGAGGCCACGGCGGTACGGGACTATACAGCTGATACAGCAGCTCAATTCATCTTTGAACACATCATCAGAAGGTTTGGCTGCCCACAGAGCTTATCCAGTGATCAAGGTACGCACTTCATTAATGAGACAGTCAAATCACTGCTGGAAACCTTCATGATTCAACATCACAAAAGCACCCCGTACCACCCGTAGGCCAATGGTACTGTTGAAGCGTTCAAAAAAATCCTCGAAAAGGGTTTGACGAAGATCTGCAATGCCAAGCGGGATGACTAGGATGAGCAGTTACCAGTTGCACTATGGGCCTACCGGACTACGGTGAAGCGCTTGACCAATCAAACATCGTTCCAGCTGGTGTATGTTCGCGAAGCTATGATTCCCGCTGAGTTCAACATACCGATTATTTTAATTGCTACATCCCTCAATTTCTCGGAAGGGGAATCGCTATAGGAGCGCCTCCATGAATTACAAGAACTAGATGAGGCCTGGTTTCTGGCCGAGTTCCACCAAAAGGTTCAGAAGGACAGGCAGAAGGCGTGGCATGACCACCACATCAAGAACAAAATGTTCCAGGTTGGAGGCAAGGTTCTCCTATATGACAGCAGGTTTCAGAAGTTTCCAGGAAAACTGCAAATGCACTGGTTGGGACCTTACTTCGTCATCGAGATTAGGGATTCCAGAGCTATTCAGTTGGCTCAGTTGGATGGTACTGTTTTACCTGGGTGGGTGAATGGCGCACACCTGAAGCCCTACCATGACTAAGTTTCTTTCACCTTTCATCAATAACTCTCGCAACTGAGAGAATCCGTAGAGTAGCGTAGATGAATAACTCTCCTGCAACCGGGATGAGAATAGATAGTGTCCATTGTCCATGCATAGGTCGTCAATAACCGCTCTGTTGCGGGGACCGCACCTTAACCGATTTTGGTCGGGGAGGGGCATGTCCAGCGTGTCATCCCCGTAGGATCAGCAAACGTGTCAGTGTCAATCCATATCATTTCACTTAGTACTTGTGTCAGTCCGTAGGATTGCCTAGATTTGCAGCTTAAATTGCCATGATTAGAAGTAACCCTGCAATAATAATTTTTCCATAATTCGAAGTAACCTCAGCCGTCGCGTCCACCCATTTCCCCATGCCATCGTCAGCAGATGTTAGAGTACACCTCAGATGGCGATTGATCGCACGATTATCGCCGTGGAGAATTCCAGTGAGAATTAACTCATTATTGGGTCTCATCAACCTCACTCGTGCCAGTTAATTACATAACTTGCATGGGAAAAAGCACGAGAATTCCGGAGCAGTTAGAATTAGAAATTGGAGTAGAACCAGAGCAGCAGAAGTATCCGGAAGCACAGCGTCGAGAGAAGACGCCGAGACCAATTCTGCAAGTGTATCAACACCGAGCAAAGATTCCAAAAGCCAACCCAGCAGTCGTAGAACCACAACTCGACAGCAGAATTCATAAAATAGAGTCCCTCGTCGGGAAATACGACAATGTTTCCCTCATAGACGCAAACCTCACGGACTCTGTCGAGTTCTCGACACTTAAATGGTAGGTGTATATGGAACATTATACCACAGAAGCCGAGCATTCAACGAACAAAATTTTGCCAAAGTTTTGAGGCCTACAACAATCCTCCCTTCTGAACTTACGAAATCTCCTGGTATTCGGGACAACAGGACCAGCCATGCAGTGCACCAAGTTCTTACTCAGCCGCATCCAGAATGGGTCACTATGGTTGAATAAGGAAATTCCAATACATGTCGAGGATATCCACTAGCTCACAGGGCTTTTAGAGAATGGCCCGGATGTATTGTCTGCATGTCAGACCATTTCCAAGCGAGCAAAGAAGTCGGGAGATGCGAACTATTATGCAAAGTATGGCACTCGTCGGGGAGGAAAGGGAGCAAAGATGGAGCTTATCAACAAGCCCAAAATCAAGTTCGCATGCTACCTCATTTCCAGTAATACAATGAGGCACTACACGAAGGGAGAATGTACCCTGGATACTATTTCCATTGCAAAGCATTGTGTCCAGGGGGTGAAGTTAAACTAGTGCTCCTTCCTGCTAAAGGAGTTGTTCGATGCGTGCGAAGACAACTACAAGAGGGCCACAAGCTTCATTTATGGGTATTTGATAGTTGCGGTTGCCATGTGGAAGTGGCACACTCCCCTCATCAGGATACCGGTGGAAATACCAGAGGGCCAGCCTCTAGCGATGAAGTTCATCCCGTGGAAGGTGTCGATTGATCCCAGCACCAAAGAGGTCAATGTAGAGGCATTTCGAAGTTGGTATGGCTTAATGATAGATGTGGTAGCTAGCCAGCAGGGGGTGCCCAGGAACCTGCTAGACGAGTACAGCGAGCAAGTATGGTTCGGACTCGGCCACAGGCATACCTTCATCCGACCTACTTGTGTGCCGGAGGAGACATTCCACATGTGGCCGCTGAAGTTCCAACTCGAAGACACAGCCTTCCACAATGAAGTTTGTTCGTGGCCAGGGATCGCGATGGAAATCTGAAACGGGGTACCCACTTACAATTTTGATCAGATGCTACCACAGCAACGGCCTGCTGAGACAGAAGCGGAGGCGGCACAACAGGACTCCACTGTGCATCTCATCCCCCTCATTCGCCACCTAAACACTTAGGTACATAGTTTTAATGAAGTGGCAAAGGTTGTCTCAAGCGGTGCCATTCCTTTTCCTATTTTCTCTAAGTTCCAGCTTTCTCAGTCCACATCGCATCTCCACACAAATTCCATCACCTCCCCCATCCCTAATGTTTTATTTACTTCTCCAAGTCCGATGACTACCCCAGTGGGGGAAAAGAGCAAGTCCACCGGCCCCTTAGAAGCTCCTCAGGCCAAGCGGGCCCAAATCATAGATTCGATTCCGGTGGTGGATCTCACTGAGGAGGATCCACCCTGGCCACTGAGTACATGGGTGCCTATACAGGAAGAACCACCCATTGACCCCTCCAAGTTCATCAACATTCAGCTCCCACCACCACGTACCGTTCCACCTCCACCTACCACTTCATCCACACCATCCAATTCATCCGCCACCATGTCAGACCCAATCATCCGAGGTCTACTTAATGGGGACCACGGGGTGGAGGTTGACTCAAGTACTGCAGCAGTGGTACCACCAGTCGACCCTGCTGGGGAACCCCAAGTCTCTTTTTCTGATATCATTACCCAGATGGCACAAATTGTTGCCAACTCAGCTGGGGATCAGCCTAAGCCTACTATATTTCCACAGACCACCCACACAGATCAGCAGGAGCGGCCGGACCTGAATATGGCCGACTTGGCACCTCATCAGACCCCACCGTCGCCCCCCCAAGAGCACTCCACCTGATCAGTTGCCAATGGGCAACCCCTCCAGGAACGGCGGCTAGATCAAAGCACTTCGGGGGTCGCCAATTTATAAACATGGGGTACGGCTCAGTTATACCACTTTATCCAGCGGGCGGCCCATCAGGTGGAACGGCTTCATTCCGAACTATAGCAGAGGTGCGAAGAGCAACAGCAACAGATTACCGCGCTTACTGAACAGCGCAAATAGCTCAAAGACGCACACAGGCAGCTACAAGGTCAGATAAACGAAGTGGCTAGGGTGTTTTTAGGGCTATGGCCAGTTGTCGAGGCTCACTACACTCAGCTGCCTGCAGATGTACTAGATAAAAATATCGTAGAGCAGGCCCTCCACCTCAGGATCGCATTCAATGGCCTCCACAAAGAAAATGTAGAGCTCCAAGCAGCGTTAGTAGCATAGCCAACGCTGCCTGATCCAGAGGTAGTTTATACAGCACAAATCGCAGAGAAACAGGGCCAGGTCACCCATATGCGAGAAACTCTCAACTCTGCAGCGTGCGATGCTTATGACCTCCTGAAAGGTCTCCAGGAGTGCTCAACGGCCCTTACGGTCAAGACGTAGCCCATTTCAATGTAGCTGCAACAACTTTCGAAGGAAATTCAAGATGCCACGGACCCCTCGCATTTGGACCAGCTCTACACTCAGGTGGATGCTCTGGAGGTCCAGATCCAGCAAACCGAGGCTAGCTCGGTGATGGCCAAATAAGAAAGTTTAGAGCTCTACCCGTCCCTCCAACTCAGCACCAAGACAATGCAACAGTTAGCTGCCGAGGCCAAAACCCAAATAGGCACAGTGTTCGGGACTGTACCGGCGCACGTCGGAGAGGCAGTTGTCACCAAGATTGCCGCAGAGACAGATGCACTATTACAAGGGTGGCACCAAGTTGTGTCAACCTTCAATGAGCTTAAGGCTTCAGCGTTCAGCAAGGTCCCGGAGTTGGGGCCCTTGTTTGGGCAGCAGAACGAAGGCACACAACAAGAACAGAGCACGGGGTCCAGTGGGGCGATGGAAATAGAGACAGTGATTAGTGATTGACTCGGGATGAGTCAAGAAACTGTGGTCGGGGCCTATTGGGGCCCTTGTTTTTAATTTTGAATGAAGAACAGATTTTTTGGTTGCGTAACAACACATGGCAGCCACGACCAAGTTGTAACTACAGTGAGTAGCGGAGCTACCGAGGTTGTGGGGGAACAGGAGATAGCTGAAGAAAGCGGATGCATAAGAGTAGACGAAGAGAAGATACAGCAGAAGACAGAGAGCAGAACTCATAGAAAACAAGCGAGAAGTTGAAGAAGAACGCAAGAGGAACTAGCAGTTGCGATGGCGGGTGAATAAATAGTCGTCACCCAGTCGAAAGAAGGGACACGGATGTAGATATATTGAAGAAGATCGAGCGGATGTTGCAGGAGAGATTGGTTCTTAGCATGATATCTTCATAGTTCCTAGGCTTCTCCTATCTATCTTTCTGTCTTATGAGACATCTGTAACAGAATTGTAAGATCCTCCTGTGGAGCGATGTAACTGAGGATCTGGTTGAAGGTTATCAATATATTTGCAGGTTGTTGTCTTACTATATGAGTTGCATGCATGTAAGATGTCTGTGATGCCTTAAAATTTTATTTGCTTAGTATTTGTTCAATCCTCTGAATGTTCTTGTGTATATGATGATGTTTATGCAATCAATTCTATATTAATCATGAGTTTCGGATCCTTCCACTACTATCGATCTATTCCCCTTCTGCATGTGGTCGCGGCACACCTCGGGTGAGACTCTCTGCTCTCCAAAGGAGGGTGAAAATTCCGGCGTAGTTCTAGACTACAGCGGATTCCCTTGTTGGCCCCAACCTCTGAACCTGGGTCTTGCCTGCGAGACCTGTTTCTTCACCAACATTAAGCAAGTAAATGGAGATTATTCTGTTCATAATCCTGGATTAGCCAGATATAGAGATGCAGCAATTGAATTATGTGAAGATTTATTGGAATGTAAGTTTGCTAATATACCTAGAAAACAGAACATTCAAGCACATTTCCTAGCAACCTTTACTAGCACATGTAACTTACCTTTTCAACCAACACATAGGTATACTGTTGAAGTTAAATATATACCCATTGTCCCAGACAATGTCAAATACTGGCAGATTTTCTCTGAAGATGAACAGATTTACCATTTTCTGAATAATGAGGAAGAATTTCAAAATTGTAATATAGATTTAGACTGTAATATAGATTCATATTTTAATTGTGAAACAGATAATATAGATGTACATAAATTTAACAAACCCACTGTATTTACTCAATCTGACATAGATAACTTAGAGAAGGTGGATATAGAGGAAATTATTGAAGATGAAATTGAGATGTTAGATTTAAAAGATAATTTTTTGCCTAAGGGTTTAACTCCTTTGGAGGACCTTTTTTATTCCAATGATGTGCCTAAAAATCCAAAAATGGAACCAGTAAGGTCTGACATTGAAGAGTGTAACATTGGGACAGAATTAAAGCCAAAAATGATCAAATTGTCAAAATATTTACCCCCTCAAGAAAAAGAAAAATACATTGAACTTTTAAAGGAGTATCAAGATGTGTTTGCATGGAGTTATGAAGATCTAAAAGCCTATGATACAAACATAGTCCAACACAAGATTCCTATTAAATATGACCAGAAACCATTTAAACAAAAATTGAGGAGGATTAATCCTGTCTTGTTACCTTTGATTGAAAAATAAGTAAAACGCATGTATGATGCCCAAATCATTGCACCAATCAGATATTCTGATTGGGTTTCTAACTTAGTACCTACGAAAAAGAAAATAGGTGAAATCAGATTATGTGAGGACTTTAGGAATCTTAATAAAGTATCTTTGAAGGATAATTACCCTTTACCCAAAATGGACCATATTTTACAAAGGGTAGTTGGTTCTTCCAGGATTTCTTTATTGGATGGTTTTTCAAGATACAACCAGATACTTGTTCAAAAGGAAGACCAAGCTAAAACTGCTTTTACCACTCCATGGGGCACTTTTATGTATGTGAAAATGCCTTTTGGTTTGATGAATGTTGGAGCTACCCTTAAAAGGGCTATGGACATAGCCTTTGCAAAGGAAATTCATGACTTCTTGGTTATCTATTTAGATGATATTACTATTTTTCTAAGTCAGATAATGAACACTTGGATCATCTGAGACAAGTTTTCATTAAATGTAGAAAATTTGGTATATCCTTAAACCCAAAGAAGAGTCTTTTCGGATTAGAAGAAGTTAAGTTACTAGGACACATAATTTCGAAAGAAGGTATTAGAATAGATCCTGCAAGGATAGAAGCCATACTGAACATTTATCCACCTAGAAATATCAAAGTGTTACAAGCATTTTTAGTTAAAATTAATTTTTTAAGGAGATTTATTTCTAACTTAGCAGAAATCATCAAAGAACTGAATAATAAGCTTAAAAATGACTCGGTTTTAAAATGGACAGTTGAAGAAAAACATCCATTTGACTCTATTAAACAAGCTTTAACTAAAACACCAATCTTAATCAGTCCTAATTTCAAAAAAGACTTTATAATTTTTTCATTTGCCTCAGAGCATACCATAGTTGCAGTTCTACTGCAGAAAAATTACCAAGGTTTTGAACAGCCTATAGCCTTTTTCAGTAAAACTCTTATAGATGCACCTCTGAAATATAATATAATGGAGAAACACGCTTTAGCCTTGGTTAAATCCATAAAAGATTTCAGAGTTTACATTCTTTATTCCCACATTATTGCCTATGTCCCTAATTCTGTAGTAAAGGACATTCTTACTCAGGATGGTCCTGATGGAAGAAGAGGAAAGTGGATTGCCACTATCCTAGAATATGACATAGAGATTAAACCAACTAAGCTCATAAAAGGACAAGGATTAGCCACATTAATGGTTGAATCCAATTGCAATGCATTAGATATAAATTTTATTGCTCAAGTTGATAACCAGGAAGAGATGGCGACTCCATTGATCAGTGAAGCCTTTCTAGACTCACCATGGTACTCAGATACTATCTTTGTACTTACAAACTTACAAGCTCCTCCTAGATTAACTAGAACTAAAGCCAGATTCATTAAACTTAAAGCAATGAGATATTGTATTTTAGATAATGTGCTTTTTTGGAAAGAACAAAGTGGGATACTACTGAACTGTTTACTAAAATCAGAAGCTGAAAAAATTCTTGAAGAATTTCATGCAAGTGATTGTGGAGGACACTTATATTGGAAAAGTACAGCAGATAAGATTATTAGAGCTGGTTTTTACTAGCCTACCTTATTTTCTGATGTGAAAAAATTTGTTACTTCATGTCACAAATGTCAGATTTTTGAAGGAAAAAGAAATTTGTTACCTTTACCTTTAAAACCTATTTCTACTGAAAAGCCATTTCAACAATGGGGTTTAGACTTCATTGGAGAAATTCACCCTCCATCCTCTGGCCAACACAAATGGATTTTGACTGCCACATATTACTTTACTAAGTGGATTGAAGCTATTCCTACTAGATAAGCCACTGACTCAATCATTATCTCTTTCATAGAAAACAACCTTTTATCTAGATTTGGATGCCCACATAAAATAATTACTGATAATTCAGCAGCATTTAAATCTAAGAAAATGATTTCCTTTTGTCACAAGTACCATATTACCCTAGGCCACTCTACTGCTTATTACCCTCAGGGTAATGGCCTAGCTGAATCTTCAAATAAAAGCCTTGTGAATATCATTAAAAAACTACTTGAAGACAACAAGAAAACTTGGAATAAAAATTTAGTCTATGCCTTATGGGCAGATAGAATTACCACCAAAAATTCAATTGGAACTTCTCCTTACCAAATTGTTTATGGGATGGGTGCATTTTTCCCATCATCTTTAGGTGTTCCAGTAATGAAAATTATCCAAGAATCACAAGTGGAACTCAATGATATACAAATAAGGATAAATCAGACTATTCATCTGCAACAGACAAGGGAAGAAGTCTATGAACGATCTCAAGTCATTCAAGATAAAATCAAGAAATTTTTGATAAAAGAAGTAAATAAGATGACTTTTCCATTGGAGATAAAGTGTTAAAATGGGATTCCAGGAGAGAAGAAAAAGGAAAGCATGGAAAGTTTGACTTTCTATGGAAAGGGCCTTATGTCATTTATGGATATAGGGGTAACAATGCTTTCTTCATCAAATATTTGGATGGTGCAGATATTCAAGATGGACCAGTTAATGGTAGAATGCTCAAACACTACTATTCTTCTGAGTTAACCAATAGTTAGTCCCAGTTACTTTTTACACCATTGTAAATATCCATTGAATTTTTCAGATTGGATTGGATGTTTTATTTCCAGAGTTGAAGCACGGAGAGAAGGCCCTAAGCTTTGAAGAGTAAAATTTCATAAATATCAGTTTTTGCATAAATCAAAAGATAATTACTGGATCATCAAGGTCAAAGTTGAAGGCTACTAGTCTTGGAGTTCTTGACATTTCACCAGGAAATTCCATCCCCATGTGAAGCCATTGTTAGGGTCCTATAAGTATAGGATTCATAATTTGGAATTGACTTATGATAGTCTTGTAAAATATGTACATACCTTGCTTTCTACAAGTTGTTTTCCCATATTTTGTAAAAAATAAAAAAATATAAAATAAAAAAGAGGGTAAAAGTCCTAAAAGAAAGATCAAAGGACTTAGAAAAAATATAGACCCCAAAAGAAAAATAAATAAAACATGAAAGTGTGCAATTCCAAATGCCACTACTGTTTACTTTTTGCTAATGATTATGGTAGAGTGACAATATATGTCATAATCCATGATGAGTTAAACTGTGTAAACTTGACTTGTCATGTTTTCAATTTCCATATTTTAGATAGTGAATAAAGATTAGTCAAACAGTTTAATCCTGACTAATCAGTAGATAGGTAGAGAATAAAGAGGAGCTCACCAGTTTAATATGAGCCCTTAGATGATATAAGGTAGATTTAGATAGTTTTTATGCTTTTCAAAAGAATAAAATGTTTCAAGGTAGCAATCTCAAGTGCACCTGCAAAATGGAAGAAAAAATGTTAGATTAAAGTTGGGTAGGTAGAAAGAAGTGGGAAAAAGCTTGTAAATATTTATCATCGGGAAAAAATAACTAATTTCCCATCCCCTATAGTTATTATGCATTCTATACTTTCAGTCAAAGGGACTCAGAGCATTTCTCTGAATTCTGTTGAGACCATACCCAAGGCTCAATCACTGTTAGTTAAAAGTGTTGAATTCCTATATTAATCCCCAATTATCATTATTTACCCTTCATTCACCCTTCACAACTCAAAAACACATAATATCCCTTTTGATTGACTTTCTCCATTTCATAAAACATACAAACCCTCAAAAAACATCTTATCCTAAGTAAAAGTGGTGAAATTATCAAATTATAAACTTTGCTTTAAGGTTTTCACTTTACTTAGTCATATGTATATTTTTTTGAGTATTTCATTTTCCTTGTCATATTAATATCTAACTTATTCTATTAACTCCCTAAAAGAAACCTTATCCTATTAATATAACTTCTTTTATTTAAATATCCCCTAAAAAACCCACTATTATAAGATTTTATGCCAAAGTTAATTATCCACATGTTGAAATAAAATCCTCAAATATACCCCCTTTGGCATAAAACTAACAATATATAAATACCACGCCCCCCTATAGTTATTAAACCCCCATGGTTTAATAAACTATATAATAAAACTAAAAATGCAAAAATTGGCCTTTTTTTTATACATATCTTATGTATTTCTAAAAGCACAAAATCATTACCCCACTCATCCCATTTTTTTTTTTTATTTTTTTTTTCGAGGAATAAACTCGCGGAGAACCCGGGCGCACTTCCCCAGAATATCTGGATGGTACGCGCGATAAACCATCGGCGCTGATTACGGCGCCTGACCCCAAGGGACTCAAATTCAGAATCGAACCCGTGACCTCCCTGATTACGGAGAGGACCCACGTCTGGCTCAGACCAGTTGAGCTATCCCTTGGGGCAAGACTCATCCCATTTTATCCTAACCTTTTCCCTTTTTCCCGTTATCTAAAGCCACCTACTTTATATAAAGTTAAGCTAAGGTTTTAACTCCGCCTTGCATATTAAAATCTTGCCTCCGCATCCAAAGTTGAGTTATATCCCCAACCCGCATATATAAGCTCCACTTATATAAGCATAACCCCTTTATTTTCATATAAGAACTCTAGTCAAAATGCACATCATACAAAGGTTTTTATTGAGTTTCCAAGCCATCAGCACATAGTTCAAACCCTGGTCCCACCACCATTTCGACCACAACTTCCAAATTAATCTTGACCATTCGCTCCAACCTCGCAGATCCAACGGCGGAAGATGTGTTTCTCGCTCATAACATAAACGTCCACCCAACGCCCAAATGAACGTGAAATGGGCAGTTTTACTGTTCAATCCTCTCGCGACGTGGCGCAATTTCATTGCATAGCATTCGTTTGGAGTAAAACAACTTACCACTTAAGGCCAACGCGAAAACCACCAATGGTTTTCACATTCGAAAAATCAAAACCGTTCCCGCTTTTATTTGACCAGCATTCATTACGTTTTTAAAGATTTATATGAAAGGTTTAAACCTTTGTTATGATATTTATCTACGTTATTTTGTGCTTCCACCCGACTGTGTTTTAAACCTAAATTTGCTATGCAGAACCCTTTTTCACAACAGATACCTTATTTTGAAGACCAGAAAAGACCTTCTCGGCTCCAACAAGTTGAACAAAGTTCAAATTAAACCATAAAAAGTTGCAGAAACCATTCCGACAGCATAATACCTACCATCTGAGGTATTTTTTCGACATTCAGGCATGCAATTTTTAAGTGAAAATACTTTATAATTAAATCCAAGCCATAATCCAGAGAAATTGTCTATGTAATTGGCCCAAAAAACACATAGAAACAAGCCAAACCCTGGCCAATTTTTCCCAGAAAAGACTATGTTTATAAAAAACCCTTTCTGAAGCCAATTTCCTCAATATTATCCGCTTAAAATCCCTAAAGATCAATTGTAGAAACAAGAAAATGTTTGCAAACCTACA
The DNA here is from genome assembly GCA_034641835.2 of Pinus albicaulis. Lineage (NCBI taxonomy): Eukaryota > Viridiplantae > Streptophyta > Pinopsida > Pinales > Pinaceae > Pinus > Pinus albicaulis. Next base: position 45,383,115 of record CM076573.1, on the reverse strand, counting down.
GATCCCCTGAAAATTCATTTTTACAGTCCAGATTATTCATAAAACCCTTTTTTCTGTCTTAAACCCATTTTCATATCCCAGAAACCTAAATTGAACAAAAATATTACTGAAAGTCATCCTTGACCTGCAAATTGCTAAATTCATCATCTGTTATAGAAAATCAACTATTGGAAACATTTTAAGCTTGCTTTAGTAATTCAAAATGATTAAGAAACAGATGACATCCAAAGCTAGGGGTTCTAAGCCTACCAAACCTGGGGGATCCAAGCCTCCTAAGTCAGAAGCATCAAAAGCCATCAAATCCACTCCTGGACTCACTGCAAAAACCATTGTGTCTGTTAATCCCCTTCAGCCACCAGTACCTAATGAAGAAACCATCCCCTTTACTAATATGAATTATAAAATTGTAGACCCTGTGGTATAATTCAATCTATTGGAGATTCACAATTGGTGTTTTGATAGTTTCTTAGATAAAGATGAAATGCCTATTTGGGAGACTAATCTACCCAAATATATGGTTCCATTAACACACCCTAGCCAAGACCTTGTGAGATTATGTCAGAAACACTATGTACCAGATCAGAGAGCAATTTTTAATGCTAATAGGGAGATTCTATTTTCTATTACTGTAGAGTCTATCAATGAGATGTTACAATTACAATTTGATACCAAGGCAGACCCTCTACCCATAGAATCATTGACTCAGTTGTATTTAGGATTAGATTTTCCTAAGAGATTTATGATTTTCCAGAACTTTATGCTACCTCATGTGGACATTCCAAAGCTAAATCCTCCTTACTCCACTTCCAAATTTCCTGAAGGGTCCAGACATGTGATATCAATGCTTTCTTTCATACTAGGATACTTCACAGATGAATTCACTGATGAATCCATCCTTGGTTTTTTATCTACTTTATCTCCTAGTCAACCTCCTGCTATGATCTTTGAATATGCCAGATTTATAGCTGATAGTATCCACCATCAATTGACAAAAATTCCCACTGAAGGGGTGTTTAGATATTCATCATACTTATTTCACTTGTTCTTGTTTTTCCAAGCTGACAATTTTCCAATTGCATTTCAAAAAATGGACTTAGAGGGCCAGCCTCTATCCATTATCTTTTGGAACACCTTACTGAGGAAAGAAAGCAGTAATTTCAGTTTTACAGACTTTTCAGATCTGTTCCTCCAACCAGCAATGAGTATATTATATAAAGCAGAGCAGCCTAGGATAAGTGAGGACATGAAGAGAACAGTGCAGTTATCAGAACAGTGCAAGATGGGAGACTAGTATTTATATGAAAAGCACATAGAATTGAGGATTTTTGGATCAAATCTACTGCCTTACAAATTGCCTAAGTATTTGAGCATTATATTTTTTGCATTAGAATAATTTAGACAAGTTTTAAACTCTGATTCCATTAATTTCATGGCTTCTAAAAATAAAACTCATTTCAAGTTGAAAAATCAGATTGGTCCTTTTATTGTAAATAACAGAAATGCTGAAAAGGAAATAGCGAAAAGATTATCAAAGTTATAATTTCAGGAAAGCTTCCCTTGGAACTATGATCCTCAAGGCATTCTCAGCAATATAAGGGTCAACTACAAACTTCCTCCTTTCATACATGAGCCCAAGGCAGAAATTGAAAAATTTGCAAATCAAACAGAATGGGAAGATAATACATTGAAAGATACAACAGTAAATGTAGAGCCAGCAGAAAAGATGGATGTTACACAAACTATGGAGGTTGCAAAGTAAACTGAAACCTCTACAAAAAGAGGCTGAGATGAGGGAACCTATACAGCTGAGACCACCACAGATACCAAATTCAAATTGATTTACTATAAAAGGCTCAAATTCAGTTCCATAGGGAAAGAAAAAGTAATTGATGTTGAGGATAAAAATGAGCTTGAGGTAAACAATGATGAGGCTACAGTAATAGTAAATGAGACTCTTGCAGACATACAAAAAGATCAAACAGCAGGTGAACAAGATACTCGGATGATTGAAAGACAGATAAACATGGAGGCTTCTTCCTCACACACAGTGGAGGAAAAAGACCTAGACATCAAAGAAAGGTACAAGCAAATCAAAAAAAAGAATGAAGAGATAAAAAGTGAGATTTACTCTCAGTTTCTTAAACAGAAGCCAGGGAATCATAATAGGCTACTTACATCCTTTGACTATTCCATAAATAAAATGATCATGTCATATCTGCAGCCAACTACTTCAACACCTAAGACAGTGGCAGACTACAAAAAGGTTGAATTTGAAGTAGATGCTAAAAATGTGCATGAACTAGACCAAATAGAATTCCATAGATATAGCTCTGAGATGTTATATTCTACTATGGTAACAAAGGCTATGAGTGCTACTAAGTTGCAGAATACCATTATTAACATGCAGGATCAAATGAAGCTAGACAAAGGCTCTTTGTATGCTAAAGATCTAAGGATTAAAGCCTTAGAAGACTTAGTTTTGCAAGTGGGAGTTGATCCTTCTGATGTTCCAGCAGCAGAAATATTAATTAAAAAGAAAAATGAGGACATTGCAGCTTTGAGGAAACAGCTGAAGCTTCCCCAAAGTGAGCACCCTCAAACTAAAGAAATTCTTCAAGAACAGACAAAAAAACAAGACATGATGCAGTTGATTCTCAAACTAACTACTCAAATAAAAGAAATGGAAACACAATTGGATCAACCTGTGAAAGAGAAAGAAATTGTCAAAGAAGCTGAAGCTACAATTATTCCCGCATTCATACTAGTAATTACCACAGTTGTGGCCTCTACATTATGAGAAAAATTAGCACCTAATGAGCCATTGGCAACTAGAGTGCCAATGCATTCAGCTACAACATCAGCCATTGATTCTTCAACAACACAGGTACAACACACAGACGATGCAGGGAAAATAGTAAAGGCTATGGAGGAAATGTCACTAAAAACCAATGAGATTAATAGTTTGAAAAAGATGATTCAGAATCTGGAAGCCTCCAACAAAACAACATTAATCAATGCCAAAAATCATGAGCAAAGGGCCAAAATACTTTAAGAGCAAATCAAAAGCCTACAAAAAGACTTAAATTTCAATGAACAAATTTCTTACATAATAAATTACCTTTGGAAAAATATAATTGATGCCATTCATCTCCAATGGCCTTCAATTCAAATTATCTATGAACAGAGAGACTTACTTCTAACAGCCCAAGTGGAAATCCAAAAGACAAAAGAAGAGTTAGCAAATAAACCAGCACAAGCTTTGAAGCTCATCACTTTCTTGAATAGTAAAAATAGAGCAAAGTTAGAAGAATTATAGGTACAAGATAGAACAAAGACCATTTTACAGATCAAGAAGGTTCCGACAAAGAGAAATCTAATGAAAAAATTAGAGGAAAAGTGTGATGCAATGAATATTTCTATAACCAAGTTTTTATCAAAATACACTATGTTGAGACAAATTGGTCTTCCAGATATTCATGTCTTGAATGAAAAACTAATGGCCCAAAAATATTATGACAAGAAGATAAGGGATTTTTCAAAAGAACAAATCAACAAGCCACTACCACAGGGCTCTCCCATAGGAAAGGTCATTCTTCAATATATTGAAGACTTGTTTTTTTCTTCAAAATGAGATCAAACATCTTTTTGTCTTTAAGCCTAATTTTACCAAGTACATAGATGCTGATGAAAACTTTAGAAAGCTCAAAAATGTGAAAATACCAAATGCAGAGCAATGGCAGGCTTTTACAGATTTAATGTAGCATTAAAAAGGAAAAATAGTGAAGAAAACTACATGAGAAAAGTACAACAAAAGGGAAACCAAAAAGACAGTCAGCTGATTTTTTACTAAATAAAGGCTTCTTTTTACAGCAGTAAAGAGTGAAAATATCAATCAAAGTGTATCAAGGTTAAAATAACAGCGTTAAAGTGTATCAAAAGAAAGAGTATCAGTGAAGGCAGCTCAAACAAAGATATTTCCCAAGCAGCCAGCAAGCAAGATAGCTTGCCAATAAAATCTCCTTGATTAGATAGAGTTGTTCTATATATTTTGGATAAGAGGATAGCTTGCTAATTTTTTAAGCAGTTGTCCCTCTTATTTTGTAAAGATATTTTGTATTTCCTAAAGATATTCCTACATCTCTTTAGGATATTTGTAAACAATATTTTGTATAAATACTTATGCATTAGAAGTATTAAGGGTGGAATAAAATTGCTAAGATTACTATAGACTTTTGTTGATACATTGGAGGCTCTCATGCGTTGAATTCAAAGTAGCAGACTAGACAAAGCTAAAGTGGCATCATAATTCAAGATTCTTGCGATAAGTTGAAGAGTGAAGTACGTCTCTTCTTTTCATTGTTTCTTTTCTGAGTTTCATGCAATTCATTATGTGTTTGATCTATCTTAATGTGTAACTACGAATATTACTATAGGACTAGCCTTTTGCTCCCTGGTTTTAACTAAGTTACCATTTAAATGTTTTATGCTGATTTCCGGTGTTAGGAATTCTTCATTGCTTCTACTCATGTTTGACCCCTGCCTCATTCTTCCATTTTCTAGATCAAAGGATCCTTCATTTTCCTTTATCCCGATCATACCATTTCATCAAAAACCTTTCCCCAAATCTCTGAGGGTTATCTACCTTGCCCTAAACACATTTTTACCCTTTTGGCCTTGCCTTCTAGTACTGCTATCTAGACTTAGACTCCATAGCCCAATGGACAAGTAGATCTCTCTCTAGTTTAATCCTAAGTGATTTTTACCCACCAAAACCTTTTAAAAACAAAACCAATTGTTCTATCATAACTAGCCTAAAAACATAAATCAAAACAAAGATAAATCTTAAAGAGAGAGCCCTCTCTAAACTATAGGAAGGCTAGATCCTATTGTTCCAAGTAGGTTTGTGGTTACCCCTAGTCTTCTTTTGCTAAAAACTCAAATCCCACAACTTAAGAAATTACTAGGGTGATAACAATCCAGACAATTCCTGATTTGGCACTAAAAGTAGTGATGCACACTATAACATGAGTTGATAAATCTCAAGACCCTCACGAAGCTACAAAATCATAGCTTCAACTTGTCGTGGATTGTATGACTCCGACAATTTTCAACTGCGCAGAAGCCGTCACAATCAACCTGAAGTGCTAGTTAACAAAGTGCAAGAACGGAAAGCTAAAAAATTTTGGATATGGGTCCATCTTGGTACCATTCATCCTAGAACAGTTGCCAATATTTCAATGCTAGGAGGTAATAGTACCTACACCACCAACACAAGAGCCACGAATGGTTCGTTGGGCGGATTTGATGCCTTGATCGGGAGGCGGTCAACATATGTCATGGGGGCCAGAATTCTTCGACTAGCTCCACCGAAAACTCATCATCATGGAGGACTAGCCCTATACTGGCACCGACTTCATGGGTGATCCAAACCTTCCACTCCCGGAAGGGGAGGATTGGGATGAAGCATTAGGTAAAAACTCATTTTTTGATTTTAATGAGTATTATAATTTTTTTGTTTATATATGTTCTAATATTTATCCATGCATTGCAGATGTTGGCCCAGAGAGACTTGCAGGGATGTCCCAAATAGCATGGAGGGTCCCGCGCGATTTCGGGGTGGCCCCTCATGGTAAGGGAAGCGAGGAAGAGGATATCACGCGTAACTTGGAGGGACTCACAAGCGGGATCCCATATTACATGAGATTTTGAGGATGTTCCTGTGCATACCAAAGGTATAATGCGGGGGTGTCTAACTGCATCCACCGTTTACTGAGGGGGCTTGTTCGTGTAGTGACATTCTATCATGAGCATCATGCTCATTACACACCTAGTCTTTATTTCTACATATTTTTTGAGAGACATGATATCTCGAGATGTAACCAAAACACACATATTTTTTGAACTTATGATGCACGTGGATGTAAACACTCGACATATATGTGTGTGTGTGTGTGTGTGTGTGTGTGTGTGTGTGTGTGTGTGTGTGTGTGTGTGTGTGTGTGTGTGCGTGTGCGCGCTTATTTTCATATCTAAACCTTATTATGTGATGATGATTCTTTTCAAAATTACGCAAATGTCTATCTAATACAATATTGGCTACTGCATCAGTTAACGCATTCATTCTTCTAGGAATATGTTGATATGTGATATAATAAAAATTCCTTTCTAATAAAAGAAAATACAAATACAACCTTAAAATATGAGGATTTCTAACATATTAATGCCCATTAAACTGGAGAAAAACAAGTTGAGAGTCTAGGTTCACAATTAATCAACGAATGTCAAGAGAAATGACCTCAGTTAAGAGTTCAATGATGGAACTATATTCAACAACATTGTTTTTTGTTCATCCTAGACAAATACCTTGAAGGTCTATCAACTCACCATTAGGATTATAAATCACCTAGGCTGCAGAATACATGTTCTGGGTACTGCGGGATGCACCATCCTTGAAACCAACATAAGGAGTGACAGACATCTGCACAGTAATCAATGACACAATAAGCAGGAAAAACTACTCGCAAAGCACATCAATCCAAAAAATGTACAAAAATGAAAAACACACTTATGTACAAAAGGACATGCACAAAAAACTCATGCATAGTATTTTTTGAGGTACAAACCATTTTTGGATTGATTCAAAGGATAGCCTTCATAGTCAATTAGCTCATAAGCCCCATTCTGCAAAATGCGCTTAACGATATAGGGCCCATGCCACATGGGTTCAAATTTTCCTTCCCCCAGCTTATCATGGGCTTGGTCATACAAGAGGACTAGGTATCCTTCTACAAAGGTACAAGGGGAAATTCTCTGATCAAAATGAGCTTTGACCCTCTTTTTCTGTGCTTTTATGACTAGAGCAGAAAAGCGGCAAATTTCATCAAGCCTCTCAAAATATAGAAGAAACTCTTCCTCTAGCGAGGTATTAGGCAGTAATTCAATAGCTATCTTGAGAGAAGGGATTTCGCATTTAATCAGAAGTGTAGCTTCTAGACCATAAACAAGTTGGAATGGAGTGAATCCGGTTGCATCCTTCACCAAGGTTCGGTAAGCCCAGAGAGCTGAAAACAACATGAGATGCCAGTTGGACTTGTGCATCCCAATCGTATGTTGAATCATGGTGACTAGAACCTTGTTCATGGCTTCAACCTGGCCATTGGCCTAAGGGTAGTACGGCGTTGAGCTTTCATGACGCAGACCTAACTTGGAAGTCAACTCATCCATCATGTAATGGCGAAAATGAGAGCCATGATTGGTGACAATGGCTTGAGGGACACCAAACCTAGTAATGACATGATTGAATAGAAATTTTGCAGTCATCATACTGTCAACTGTGAGTGTAGGCATTGCTTCGGCCCATTTAGTGAAGTAGTCCATGGCTACGATAATATAAGTATGCCCCTCGGCCGAGTGAGGGTTACATGTCATAAAATCGATGCCCGACTTCGCAAAGGGACCAACGATAATGACAGGATGGAGGTGATCGGGTGGCGTGCGCATCTTGCGCTAGTAAATCTGGAAATCATGACACTTGCAGACAACGACAATGTAGTCTTTAAAAATGGTAGGCCAGAAATATCTAGCATGGAGTATTTTTTGTGCAGTAGCATATCCAAACATGTCATTGCCACATGCACCATAATGGCAGTCATTGAGGAATTTTTCAACTTCCTCGAGGGTTAAACACCGACGAAGAACATAAATAGCTCTGATGCAGTATAGAGTATCTCTGACTATGCGATAAGGTTGTGAATGATGGTGAATGTGTCGACGAGCATCCTTAGTTAACTCAGATCGGAAGGTAGAATTTTGGAGATAGAAGATGATATCATCGTACCATGGATCGAGGGTGCCAATGAGAAAAAGGGTATCGTCCTGAATGTGTTCCTCAGAACCAGAGGGAGCAGAGGTAGACGGTAAAGAGCAAATCAAATGAGCAAAAACCAATGATTTCTTCAATTTGGCGGTAGTGAACTCCAAATCGAATTCTTGGAGGATAGCTATCCACTTTGAGTATTCTCCCCCCAACAATTGTCGAGTCAATATATAGGCCATTGGGTTGGAATCAAAAATCACGGTTACTAAGTGAAGTAAAATATAATGGAAAAAACATTGGATGGCTTGAACAACATCCAATGCCAATTTCTCGACATGTGCGTAACGTGTTTCGGTGTCGAGAATATTTCAGCTCAAATAATAAATGATGTGCTCGTCACCATCGTCATCATCTTGTACCAGAACCATGGCAATAGTGCTAAATGCGACAGCTGAGTAGAGGGAGTAGTCACGATGATAATTGGGTGGACGCAATAGAGGAGCATTGATAAGCAATGTCTTTAGTCCATCGAAATATTTTGGGTGATCTCATCCCAGAGGAATGGGACGCCTTGCTTAAGCAATTGTGTGAATCCTTTGGCTACTTCAGCATAGTTCGGTATAAAACGACATTGGAAATTAGGTTTCCCTTGGAGACTCTACAACTAATGTAAAGAGGAAGGGGAAGGGAGATTAACAATAGCTTCGACCTTAAGAGGGTTGAGACGAATTTTGTCTTTTGAAATGATTAACCCAAGGAGTCTATCGGAATCAACGCATAAGATACACTAATGTAGATTGAGACGAATTTTATAGCGTCTATAGTGAAGAAATATTTGACAGAGGTGATATGGGTGGTCCTTACACTTAGCAGAATGAGCCGGAAGGTCATCCAGGTAAGTTTGAACAATGCGCTTAATATCATGTAAGGCGTATGACATTTCTCTTTGACATGTGGCCCCAGCATTCTTAAGGAAAAAAGGGAGCTTCTTGTATTTGAAAGTGCCCCATGGATAGATAAAGGCGGCCTTGTGTTGATCAGCCGGAAGAATATTGATATAGTTGTAACCAGAAAACCCATCCATAAGGGAAAATATCTCACTCCCAGCACATTCGTCAATGATCTGGTCAATAAAAGGAGTGGGATATTTTTCCTTAGGACAAGCGCAGTTGATATCGCGATAATCCACATAGACACGAATATTACCCTGCTTCTTATCCATAGGGACGATGTTAGAAACCCATTCTCTCAAGGGAATCGGATAAATGAAGCCAAATTTAAGAAGTTTTTCAACTTCTCCCTTGATGGTGGCTGCCTTTCTAGAGTGCATGGGACGAAGACGTTGGCGAAAAGGCTTCGTGTCAGGATGAGTAGGGATCCCGTGCACAACTATACTCGGATCGATGTCTAGCATTTATTCGTAGGACCAAGCGAAAACATCTTGAAACTCTCGGAAGAGACTAGTATAGACCTCAATCTCATCAGGAGAATAGGTCACTCCAATGTGGATGTTCTTGACAACCCCTAGTTTAACAGAGATGTCAATAGGCATCATTTTCATAATGTTTCCCATGTTACCTTCCGCAAATACTTCATGTGTCAAGATGGGTGTTTAAGCAGATGGGAAGGATCTTAGGAAGATAACCTCTCAAGACAAGTAGACATGGCACCAAGGCCAGGCATAAAGGAGGAATGATGATGACTATCATCCCAAGGAGGATCCTCAAGAGACATGGCTTCAACGATGGCCTCATCAGTGGGAAATATCTCATTCAAAGGATCGAGAGAATCCGAAGCGCCGAGCCAAGGGGATTGAGAATATGTTTCTAGAGACACACTCAAAGGAGTATGATCAGAGGGAGGAGAAGCTGAAGCTGAAATAATTTCACAATAATCAATTTATATTGGGCTTAATGGCATCGCGTCACCAAACAAATCAACCTACTCAGGCAAAGGGATGACCCAAGGATCAGAAGACGTGGAGATCCTGTTGTCCTCAGCAGTGTTGGGCAGAGGAAGAGAAAAAAGACCCATAAGGGCAGGATCTTTGAAAAGACTCAATCTTATGCTCTCATAAGGCGTAGGAATACAATCTACATATGGAACGTGACTCTCGGAAGATGTGGAAGTGAAAAAGGACAACTAATTGACAGTGATGATATTTCCTTCATGCAGAAATCGAAGAACACGAAAGAGATTTGACGGGACACATAACATGGCATGAGTCCAATTGTGACCGAGGAGAAGATTATAATTGAGTTTGGCGTCAATGACTTCAACCTCAACGTTAACCATTTTCCCTTCTAATGTAATAGGTAAACTGGCGAGAACACCAAGAGGGTGAGATTCCCTTCCGTCAAAAACTTCTAAAGCATTTGGAGATTGATTGAGGTCTAGAGACCCAATGGATTTCCAGCATGCATAATACATGATGCAAGTAGATGCACCCTCGTCCATGACTGCTCGATGGATATTCTTTCCATTAATCCCAACTTGGATAATCAGTGCAAGTTGTTGAGGGAGACGCGGGATGAATTTTTCCAAATCGAAAGTGATAAGGCTAGAATCGGTGGGGTCAACCCCTCCAATAGCAGATAGAAAATCCTTTCGTTGTGATGGACAGCTCTGAAGTATTTGCAATGCATACATATTAGACTTTTCCTGAGCCAAATCCTCAACAATACTGTAATGTTGAGCGGCATGGGAATTTGGATTATAGGAATACTTTTGGAGTACGCCTTTAGAAGGTGGTCGTACAACGGGCTCAGGACTGATCCTTTCAATGTGAAGAGGGCCAGAAGCAGGCGGGGGAGGAGGACCATTAGAGATCTCTTTCCTCGCTACCTGACGTGGTTCAGTGTAATATTTTGATTGGGTAACAATAGAGATGGGTGTAGGACCATTCATCATAAAAATCTGGGAGCCAAATGGGGCGGAGGACTGAGGTTGCTCCATCATATGAGTTTGCTATGATGGGAATGGCTCTTTAAGAACAGTCGGAGTGCCTTGAGTGCCTTTGAGCAGTCGACTCACCTTGGCTCGTCGTGGAAAGTCCTTGGTGAAATGATCATTGTCACAAATCAGACAAGGGTACTTTAGTTTCTGTTTCGAACCATCATCAGCATTAGGTTTCGGAGAATCCTGTTTCGGGGCATCATCTTTGGCCTTACCTTTACCCTTTTTCTTACCTTTGGAAGCTTTATCCATCAGGGTGGACTAGACATCATTCACTTCCGCGGTCTTACTAGGATTCAGAGGCGGTTGAGAAGAATTATAAGTGGAAGAAGTAGATTTTTGCTTTGCAGGATTTGGAGAAGACTTATGAGAAGTCTGAGACACAAAATCCAGTGATACCATCTACATATGGCGTTGTCGATGCTTTGGTAGTTCCAGGTAGTGGAGCATCATGCAAGAGTTCATAAAGAGTGTCGGATTGAGAGTACAGGAGATCGAGGTACTGGGCACGAGCGATGGCTTGTTCCTCAATGAAACGTGCCCCCATAGCAATGTCCTTAGAAATTAGACCGATAAAAGAGGTAGTGAACCAATCAGTCAGAAGTTGATCAGGAATCTCAAACTTGATCAAACGATGACACCACCTCCATTCATGAATATGATCGAAGATATGAGTAGCCTGATCCTGTTTCAAAAAAGTCAGGAGGTGCATCCCAGTTTCATAACGAACTGGTAACTAAAAGTGCATGAGAAATTCCATGGAAAGAGAGATGAAACCTTGAAAGACGTCGCAGGAAATTTCAATGTAACACTTTGCAGCAGCACCAATGAGAGCCCTTTTGGAAAAGATGTATTCGAATTGAATCATCAACCCAAGAGTTAGAGGAGCACAAAATATGGTAATTCATAACATGCACTTGGGGGTCTTCTTCGAACTTGCCCTCAAAATTGGGACAATCGCCAAGGATTTTAGTCAGAACCAGAGGCCAATACGAATTATGAAGGATGGGATCATTTGTCAACTTCGACACATCAGGCAGTTTTAACATAGGAAGGAATGGAAATTGTGGATTGAAAGGGACGGCAGGCCTCCAACCAGGTTGGGAGAAATTCTGACCCCATATGTTCTGTCCCAGAGGATTTTTTCCATAGGGGTTATAATTATGATAATTCTGCCCATACATTGGTTGAGGACCAGGATATTGATTTTGACCGAACAACTAAGGTCTTGTCTAATAAAAATATTGATTTTGTTGCGGAACGTAAGCAGTTCCTGGGGGCAGACCTTGTATCATTTGAGATTGACCTTGAGGAATAAAAGGTGGGTCGTGAGGCTGCACGGGTTGCCCCTGGGGTGCATTTTGACCCGAATTTTATGGTTGAACAGGTTGTCCTTGGGGTGCAGGTTGGCCTGGATGTTGGGGTTGGACAGGCTGCCCCTAGGGTACAGGTTGGCCTGGATGTTGAAAGCTACTGGGTTTTCCTTGAGGCATAGGTTGGTCTGATGGTTGAGATGAGCCTGGTTTCCCCTGAAGACCAGGTTGGCCCGACGAAGCAGTAGAGGGTTTTCCTTGTTGTACAAAAGTTGGGCCTTGATGAACGTAAGGCTGGTGCTATTGCAAAAGAGGTTTTCCCTGAGATAGATAGGTTTTCCCCTGAGGAACGTAAGACGCTCCCTGCTGAACATGAGGTTGACCAGCAGGACCATATGATTGTCCCTGTTGGACCAAAGGTTGTCCATGAAAGGGTTGTCCTTATGGACCATAGGGTTGTCCCTATAGGTATGTGAACTGGTTGGGGTAAACCGACATTTGAGGTGTTTGAACATATAATGGACCTCACGGGTGAGGTCCATGTAAATAGATGTGATTTCCATGCTCATTGTAATAATGCAGAGGATTGATGGGAGCTTGCATATGCTAAGAACCCTGGGGGAAGTAATTATGTTGCTGAATAGCCATCATAAATTGATCGTACGTCAAACATCCAGGAATTGGATTAGAGGAGACAGGCGCACTACCAGTAGGTTGATGGACTCCCGATACATGAGCCTGTGATCCACTCATGGCATGCCCAACATTTATCATGGAAGCGATAGGAGTCATCCCACTAACAGCAGAAGATGGCGGTAATGATGGCATCACACTAACAGACAGTGCGGATGAAGCCACACAAATAGTGGGCTTGGTTAGGATGGACGTAACAATCGTCGATGTGATGGGAGTCGAGGGGGATGGACGCGATACAAATGACCCCTCCGAGGGAGTCGATGTACCCGACCATATCGGATTCTGATACAAAGATGTAGCACTAGAGATCATCTGACTCAACGAACAATAACCAGCCAGGAGAGTGGAAGGTTGCAAGGAAGGTTGAACTGAGACATAAGGAAAATTATCCGGAGGGAACTGATACTCTCCCATACAAACATAAGCCTCTTCACTACTGACAGGACTCGTAGCATCCATGTCAAATGAAGACATGCTTTCGGCGAAAAGGCGATGGGTAGTGGCAAGTAAAGCACGTGTTAATGGTGATTCAAGTGGTTCCGAGGGTAAAGGAGGATCTTCTTCTTCCCTAAAATGAGCCCAAACGTCTGGAGGTTGCCAATTGATATCAAATGGCTCCTCAAGAGGAGATTGAGTGGCAAGAGGTTGAACACTCAGAATAATATAATGCCAGTAACCTAAAGCCCTAGCAGACTGGGATGTCTCGGAAGAAACTTCGGGAGAAGGTTATTCACTACGAGGTAATGAAGGGGATGACAAAACTGGTGGTTCCAGAAAATAGATATCAACACCTTAGAAATAAGACACTTCGAGGGGGGAACCTCCAATACATTACATGAATGAACAATTCTTGGGCCACAATGTAATCCTAGTGGGGCCACAATTTAACCCTAGCCGACTTAACAATAATAATGTAATGGCACAATAATAACAATATGGTGATTATAGGGGTACAATAATAACAATAAGCGGGGATACACTAACATAATAAGGGACTACACTATTAATATAGGGACTTAACATTCCCCTCTCCTTCAAACAAGTGTTGTCCTCAACGCTTGATTATTTTTTGATGCTTCTGTATAAAATTATCATCCTCCCATGTGGAATATTCTACAAGAAAGTTCTTCCACTTGATGTGATACTCTGAAATTGACCATACTTGTTGAGTTCTTATTTCTGTGACTGTTTCAGAACTTCTTTCAATGTGATGTTGATCTTTCCGTTGTTTCATTAGATTCTACACCAAATCTAGGTTATCCTTTGAGAGTTGGAGAACTTTTTTTCGATGCTTGATGTGATATTCCACTAATTTATCATCCATATTAACTATTATTTGATCCTGTTAGCCACCTATAAAACATTTTCATATCAAATGGTGGCTAAACCTTTTCTAGCCTTCAAGAAACAATTCATTTCCAAATTGTCAGTTCTTGAAGTCTTATGATGATAATTATCCTTGGAATTAATCTTCACTGTTGTTTCACTATTAGACCTCAAGAACCTTACTGTTTACCAAGAAAAGCTGCTTAAGAGGCTCCATTTTTCATCATTACTCTTCTCCATTTCATTCTCCATTTTCATCCCTTAAAGACCTTCATTTGGCTTCTACACTGTTCCAAAACCCTTTTTAAACCTTATGTTCCCCTTTCGTTTGGTTTAAAAATCCCTCCTTTTGCCTAGAGGAACCCTTAATTAGCCTTAAAAACCCTGTTTTTGGCCTTAAAAACAGTTTTTTTACCTTATAAGTTATTAAGCCCCAAGGATTATATCCTTTAGCCTTACCTTCATATGGCCAAAACCCCGCAATCGAGTGCTTAAACATACTAGCCTTCGTGCCAAAACCCCTTTCCCATTCTATTTTTCCATTCCCCGACGTTAAGGTTAAAATAAATATGGATCGTTGATCTCTATGGATCAACGGCCATCGGGTCACTTCTCCTTCTCCTCATTTCATCTGTCATCCCTTTTCCCTTTCAAAACCCCACCCCTTTATTAAATCATGACCATTCGTTTCGGAGATCCTACAATCGGGACTTAACCCGATAAACCCAACTCCCTTGGGACCTACCTCCCACTCCATTAAGCGCCTGTCCACTCATGCGCTGCCACCTTTCTTCCACCAGAACCCCCGCTCGCGCACCTTTCATATTGCACTCTTTCCGCATCGTTAGATCTGGGTTCTTCGATCCAACAGTTTCCAACGCGTATCGCAAAATATTTGCGCCTAAAGTTTAACACTTAAAAATTTTACGAAATAGGTGGTATCAAAAGGGACAGGTGTCAAGTGATGTATGGAATCGCATTGCCTTTAGGAAATACTGCCTAACCCCTAAATGCCATGCGAAAACCGCTGCAGGTTTTCCTGAAAACCGCTTCTTCCCAATTTGCACCATATTTTAAATTTAAACCCTGGGTCTTTGTTTTGGCATAGAAACCTGTACTCCGCTGCAAATTTCTCCATCCTCACGGCTCCAAAACATTTCCACGAACCTTCCAAAGCAATTTAAACCAATAAATCGCAGGATTTAAATAACGTTGTGTGTTTTTTATGCAGGTTTAATGAAGATTAAGGTTAAAACCCTCCCACAGATGATTACAGTGCATGGGCCGAGGATGACGATCCTCTTGGCCCTTGATACAATTTCAAAGGGTTTGTGAGTTCTAATTCCAAGTTTTCAGGGAATCGATAAGTCATGATTATTGGTTTCCTGAACAAAAATTCCAACAAACCCTTTGCGCACCTGCAACAACAAACACAGTCAGAGTTAATTAATGAAAGAGTATCAGTGTCAAATATGAAGATCAGAGCATAATTGAAGGATTAAAGATGTTAATTAAAGCTTAAAGGATCAAGGCATGAACTCTGGAATCAAAGGCCAGATCCACAGAATTAATAAAAGTCTCTAGAAAAGCCTCGAATGCCACATCACAGGGGATAATTGAATCCCTAGCTACCAAAATTGCCACCTGCAGCCTCTCTGCCTCAAAGGAATACCCAGATCAAATCTCAGTCAATAATATTAAGACTAAAGACAGCTGAATAGTTATTGCAAACGAAAGACCATTTTTTAAAACTGTCAATAAAGTTATTACAAAAGATAAGACAGTTCCTAAAGTCAATCTTTTCACCCACTAAGCCTTAAAAGCAGAAAATAAAATAAATGAAACAGAGTTGTAATTCAATGCATTCTTGCCTTAGACCTTGTATGGTTTTCAAGGCTAGGAGTTGCATTTAGTATAGAATTAATGATACTCAACCCTAGAACTCTTCCACCTCCTCATTTCTTTTATAAATTCTTCTGAAGAAAATGAGAATTTGTATTGGTTGGTCACTAGTTGTAACACTGAAACTCTCTAAAATAATACATAGTCTGTCTGAAGTTGAGGAAGAAATTGAAGTCTTGGAAGCTGGATTATGTTTTGACATGCTTGTTCTTGAGAAAGCTCTATCATTGGATCCCTGAGCTTGGTTGTTGGTAATGTATTCTGAACTGTCTGTTGTTTTTCCTGTTTTCATTATGTTTCATAAATTCTTACTACAGTAGGATGAAAAATTTAGGCTATGAAATGACTCCTGGAAGCACCTTATACCTGTTTATCATTCACTGTTTTATGTTTTCTTCTGCTAAGGTATTTTAGAGTCTTTAATATTTCTCTTTAGTCCTCATGCTTGTTTATTTCTCTAATAGTTCAAATAGTTGGTTCCGGCATGATTTATGGTTTCCCCTACTTGTCTGCTGCCACTTGAAAATTGTTTTTGAAGTCTCCCTTTGAAGTACCATTGTTTATAGTTAGCCAAGGAGGTTTTTTTTTATCATGCCCTTTGTCCCTGCTTGAACAGTCGTTTAAAAGGTCTTTAAAGTTGTAATCATGGATGTGTTAGGTGTTCCCTCTTCTATGACTGCAACTATCAGTGAATATTTTATGTTTTCTAACTCCTTTGAAATAAAATATTTTAGGAAATAGGATGTGCTTCCAAATCTTAGATTTCATTTTGAAAGTTGTCTTGAAATCATTATTTTCTTAAGGTGTGGTTTGTATAATTCATTGTTAGCCCTATCTATCAAATACCTCTTTATTGTTCAAGTTATGTTTTTAAGTTCCCTTTGTTGAGAATTCAATTTCTCTTTCCAAATCATTAATGTCCATCTCATTCACAAAACTAAAGGATCTTGTAGCCAAGTTATATTTGCCCTTTGATATCCCATATCCATTGATGATTTTGTCATAAACCTCTTCTTGACTCCATTGCCAATGAATCTGACACTTTTTCTTTCTATCTATCTTTCCTAGACCTTTCATGTTCTGTTGTGCCAATCCAACCAAACAAACACCTGCACTTAATAACTAGTCTAAATCAATACTTAAAAGAAAACAAGACCTATCTTTGCAAACAATTTGAGAGATCCCTCTCTGAGAACAGGAGGACTAGATCCTGGAACTCTAAAGATTGGTTCTGATGTTGCCTTGTCTTTTGGTTAGCCAATCTATCAAAACACAAGACCCCAACATAATGGCGATTGGGGTGGGACTCTGAGTAAAATCGTTAAAACAAAACACTCATTGTTCAATACAGTATAAGTAGCTTTCTTCAAGCACTACCAAGAATAATGGTGATCATGATAGGACTTATTTGAATCAGTGAAAAACTAAGTAACCCTTAGGATTCTCATAGAGCCTTATCAAACCTTGAAGGAATCAGCTAGCTAAGCCATAAGAGTAAACTTTGTTTCTCTCATCACCGTAGCTAAGTGTTGAAACAGATTTAGGACACTCTCATAACCCATAGGACTGAAAAAACTCAGAAAACCCAAAAATATTTCAGATTGGTATTCAAACCTTTTAATGGTGGTGGACCATAAAACATTTTACCTTCTAAAAAACTAAAAATTTCCACCTGGTGACTCCAAAACCCTAAATAGACCTAAAGACTCCACTGGGAAACCCATTACTATCATTACATCATACAAACTCAGTTAAGAAGACTTTGAGGATTAAATTTTTCTTGCTAAAGATCAGTTAGCTTACTGAAGATTGTCATATTCGGTTAAACTTTTCTTGTTGTTGGGTCTGAAAACATAGCATAGTGGCTTCTAGAAGATTTCATACTAGAACATATCCTGACCCAAACCCTCCTGAGATAGTTGATAATCCTGAAAGCATACTTAGGAAGTCTCCTAAGGCTCAAGCTTCAACTATTGTCAGACCAGTCCAAAGAGCTAATTCTGTTCCTGAAAACCTTACAGCTCTACAAGATTCACAAGTTGACTTAAGAAACCCATTCAAAACTAGGTCACTTGATGATATAGATCAGACAAACTTTGAGCCTTCGCCTTCATCCCAAGATAGAGGTGAACATCTTGATATCAGAGAAACTACCCCTCTTGATTTCCATTTCATCCATAATTTTGGTTTCTCTCATCCTAGATCTTCTCAACAATCTCTTGTTGATCCTTCCACTTCTGTTATCCATACACCCACTATTCAAACCACCCCATCCCATCGACCCCCTCTCATCTTACATCCTCCACTTGTAAACCCCTCACTTTTTCCACAACCTCCTATCATGGCAACCTGGTATGCTCCTCTAGTCCTTCCTTTACCTTTGGTCAACTTGCCACAGGACTATCAGTCCAAGATACCATTATATGATGCCAGTGGTGCTACTACTGCTTCACAACATGTGGACAAGATGAATGAATATTTTGACAGAAACGAGATTGATGATGAAACTATCAAACTTAGATTGTTTGCTCAAATTCTAGGGGGAGAAGCAAGAAAGTGGTTCAAAATCTTAACCCCTAATAGTATTAATGACCTCCAAGCCCTTCATCAGTTATTCTTAAACAAATGGGAAATTAGGAAAAACCCTCTCCAAATACTTTCAAACTACAACAATCTCAAAAGAAACACTGGGGAAAGTGTCCAAAATTATTGCACTAGGTTCAATAGTGTTTATAATGCACTGCCCCCAGACTTGAAACCTCCACAAGGCTCAGCTTTGGCCAAATTTCGTGAAGGATTTGATCCTGAAATGGCATATCAGCTAAGAGAAAGAGATCCCTTGACTTTGGAAGACATGAAAAAGGGAGCTCTTGCTATGGAGGTAAATCTAATAGAGAAAAGAGTGAGGATGAGGAATGAAAAGAAAGTATCATTTAGGGAGGAATCTGCACCCTCCACATCATTAGGGGAATTTTGAGGTCTAAAATGGGCCTCCTAAGGAAAATGTACAATCAAAATTCACTTTATGAGAACCAATCACATTTTAGGGGATGACATCATCCCTAATGGTTGAGGTGGCATTGCTTCAGTTAAAGGTACTTACTTGTCACATTCTCAATGGTGGATAAAAACTCATGGTTAACCATGGTAGTGCTTTAAGTACTTTTAAAGTCAAAGTAAAGTACTCATAATAAATGTCATTTCACACTTTTTGAATAAAAATATATTATTGTCATTTCATATTTCTTGAAAGAAACAATGCATATCCCTATACATTTATTATATCATATCATATTATATTATATTATATTATATTATTTTTATATAGTATATTAATTACATGTTACTACACAATTTAAATAATATAAATTTTAATTAATAACATATAATATAATTATGAATTTATATATTTATATTTATATTTTAATTTAATTTATTTAATTACAAAAGACAAATGCATAAGTTGTTCAATGATAATGACTTTTCCTTTAAAAAAATCATTCTTATTTATAGTCACATCAATACAATTTTTTTATTAATTTTATTTTGGTACAACTTTTGAATTGAATTTAACTATGGTTATATTGATTGTGGTGAAAAACGTGAATTGAAAATTTATAAATATCATTTTATTGGTTTAGCTGTTATTTTATTATTTCCTCAGGGCCCATTTTAGACCTCAAAATTCCCCTAATCTAGCTCAAAAATGGAAAATATGATGGAAGAAATGATGAAAAAGATGAGCATACTTGAAAGGGCACAACCAAGAGACAATCAGAACAACCCCTAAAACAGAAATAGGAACCAGAATTATAGAAGAGAAAACAATCAAGATAGACAAAGGGACAATTACCAATAGATTAGACCTCCCTTCCAACAAAACTATGTAGATCAAGACGAGGAAGAAAGGGAGATTGAAAGATTGGGAAAAAATCATGTAAACTTGATTGGATCAGACAGTGAGGATGATGTTTTCCTCACTAAAGAAGAACAAGGTTTCTTCTCCTCAAAACAAAATGAAAACACTTATGAAGATTCTGAAGATTATAGGTTGGGGTTTGAGAATGCAATCATGGAGGTACACAAACAGTATGATCTTAGAAGCAAAGGGAACCTAGATAATTCAAAAGATAAAAACACTAGCACTGCTGTTAGGAAAAATGCAGAAATTCAGCCTAAGAAAATAGCAGAGAAACTCAAAATTTTCGCTAAGAAAACAGATTTAAACAAAGAGAAAAGTAGCCAGCCAAATGTTGAGCAAAGCAGCCCTAGCACCTCAACTAGTGGCCCTAGCAAAATTGTCCCTAATAAGAGTCCAAGCAAATTTTAGCAGATCAGAATTGCTAAAAGGAATTCAATTGAAAAAACAGATGTAAATATGACAAAATCAATAGTTCCTTTCAGCCTTGAGGGAGAGATTGCAAAGATAAAAATTACCATACCTCTAGCCGAACTAGTAACCCAAGAAGTGTACAAAAACCAAGTTTTGAAAGCTTTGAACTTAGGAAGTGACAGTGATACGTTAAACTTGACAGATGACAAACCTAAGTTGTTGTTTGGTCCAGAAGTTGAAGGAAAATACCAAGAAGGAGTTGTCCCTCCCTTCTATGTCAGTTTCAATATACATGATAGGATATTACACAATGCCATGTTAGACTCTGGAGCTTCACATAATCTTATGCCCAAAGTAGTAATGGAAAGCTTAGGCTTAGAAATTACTAAACCATACAAGGATATGTATTCCTATGATTCAAGCAGAGTCAAATTCTTGGGTTTAATCAAATATTTATGTGTAAACTTATCTCAGATCCCTGCCAAGAGTCTAGTTATGGACATAGTAGTAGCTGACATTCCCCCAAAGTATGGCATGCTTTTATCAAGATCATGGAGAGCCAAACTTCAGGGGAGCCTTCAAATGGACATGTCTTATGCCACCATCCCAGTTTTTAACCAAAACAGAAGATTATACAGGGAATCCCACATGAAAGACATGGTGAGAAACATAGATAAACCAAACAACTCTCCAATCTATTCCATTCAATCAAGTTTAGATTCCTTTATCTTGTACAATTCTCAACAAGAAAAGGAAAACAAAGAGGAAATCAGTTTACCAGAACAATCAAAACTTCCCTCAAATCAAATACAAAACATTAGCAATCAACAGCAACAAGAAAATGAAAATGAGGCAGAAATACTTTGGACAATAAACTTTGATGGGTCTTGTAATAAAATAAGTGCAGGGGTAGGTGTATGGATTCAAAATACAAATCAGGGTTATTCATATAAACTAGATTTTCCATGCACCAACAATATTGCTGAATATGAAGCCCTTCTCCTTGGCTTACAGTTTCTTAAACAATTAAAAGCCCAGAAAATATCAATCCTAGGAGATTCTGAACTTATCATAAGACAAATCAGAGGAGAATATTCTTCTAAAAACCCAAGACTTAGAGAATATCGAAATGCTACCCTTGACTTATTAAATACCTTTGAAAAATATGAACTCATTTTCATTCCAAGAGCACAAAATCATCTAGAAAATGAACTTGCCTTCACTGCCATCAATTGCCAAGTACCTCGGATAAATGAACATCTTAACATAAAGGTCAAAAACAGGCCTGCAGTGCCTGACAATGAGGACCACTGGCAAGTGTTTGACACTGACAAACACATAGATGATTTCCTAAAATCAGAAAATGATTTTTCCATACCAGCA
The DNA here is from genome assembly GCA_034641835.2 of Pinus albicaulis. Lineage (NCBI taxonomy): Eukaryota > Viridiplantae > Streptophyta > Pinopsida > Pinales > Pinaceae > Pinus > Pinus albicaulis. The sequence goes on along the minus strand of CM076573.1, from coordinate 45,361,391 downwards.
TTAGAAACCAACCATGAAGAAAATTGTTTGGATAATGAACAAATCCCAGAAATAGAAATGACATATTCTGCTGATATAAATCACTATGAGAATCTTTTTGAAGCAGAATTAATTGACAACGCAGACCAGAAAGACTTGGAAGTTTTACAATGCAAGAATGATATAATTCCAAGAGGTCTCACACCTTTAGAACAAATTTTTTACTTTAATGATGTAGCCAAAGAACCAAGAATGGAGCCCATGGAAACAAATGTAGAAGAACATAAAATAGGCAGCCTAGTAGAACCCAAAATGATCAAACTGTCTAGCACTCTCCTAGCTCATATAAAATTGCAATACATAGAGTTGTTCAAAGAATTTAGAGATGTGTTTGCTTGGGGATACAAAGATCTGAAATCTTATGACACTAGCATCATCCAACACAAAATTCCTCTTAAGGAAAATCAGAAACCTTTCAAACAAAAACTAAGAAGGATAAACCCTGTTTTATTGCCTTTAGTTAAAAAAGAAATTGAAAAGATGTATGATGTTGGGATTATAGTATCCCTTAGATATTTAGAATGGGTGTCAAACTTAGTTTCTGTTAGGAAGAAGACAGGGGGAATTAGGCTCTGCATTGACTCTAGAAATTTAAATAGAGCCTCCCTAAAATACAACTACCCCTTGCCAAGCATGGAACATATACTTCAAAGGGTAGTTGGGTCAAAAAGAATATCATTGTTGGATGGGTTCTCAGGTTACAATCAGGTGTTAGTGCTCCCAAGTGATCAACACAAAACTACTTTTACTACACCTTGGGGCACCTTTATGTATGTCAAAATTCCATTTGGTTTGATGAATGCAGGGGCCACCTTCCAAAGGGCCATGGACATAGCCTTCACAAAAGACATTGGCTATTTTATAATCATTTACCTTGATGACATAACTTTTTTCTCAAAAACTGATGAAGAACATTTCATTCACTTAAGAAATTTTTTTGAGAAATGTAGGAAATTCGGCTTATCTTTGAACCCCAAGAAGACACTCTTTGGTCTCCAAGAAGGCAAGCTTCTTGGTCACATAATTTCAAAAGAGGGAATCATATTAGACCCTAAAAGGATTGATGGCATATTGAAAATCAGTCATCGAAGAAGCCTCAAAGAATTACAATCTTTCATTGGAAAGATTAATTTTTTGAGGAGGTTTATCCCCAATCTTGTTGAGCTATTAAGAAACATTACAAACATGCTTAAGAAAGAGGTAGGTGTGAAATTTACTACACAATCTAAACAATCATTTGAACTCATTAAACAAGCTCTCACTCAAACACCAGTCTTGATTAGTCCAGATTTCACCAAAGACTTTTATATCTTTTCTTTTGCATTTGAACATACAATAGTTGCAGTATTACTTCAAAAGAATGATTTGGGGCAAGAACAACCAATATCCTTTTTTAGTAGGGCCTTAAGAGATGCTCCTCTCAAATATAACATCATGGAGAAGCAATCCTTAGCATTAGTGAAAGCATTAAAGGACTTTAGAGTCTACATTTTACACTCTCACATAATTGCTTTTGTTCCACATACTATTGTCAAGGATATTCTAAGTCAAGGCCCTGATGGTAAAAGGGGAAAATGGATTGTTACTATTCTTGAATATGACTTAGAAATCAGGCTCACCAAACTGATTAAAGGGCAGGGATTAGCAAAACTCATGGCTGAGTCAAAATTCCAAGCACTAGATATGAATATGGTGGATGTGTTGGAAGAAATAGAAGAATTCACTGGTCCTTTCATTGAAGAAACATTTCTAAATTCTCCTTGGTATGTTGACATCATTTATGTGCTTTTATATTTAAATGCCCCTCCTTTTTCTAAAACTAAAGCTAGATTTTTGAAACAGAAGGCTTTGAATTATTCCATATTGAATGGAGTATTATATTAGAAAAATGTTGTATGAATTTTGCTTAAATGTTTACTTGAGGATGATGCAGGAAAAATCATGCATGAGCTACATGAAGGAGAATGTGGAGGACACCTCTACTGGAAGACCACAGCAAACAAAATCCTCAGATCTGGTCACTATTGACCCACCCTTTTCCCAGACACTCAAAAGTTAGTCATGTCTTTCCATAAGTGTCAATTTTTTTATGGCAAAAGAAAGCTCCTTCCCTTACCCTTACATCCCATCAGTGTTGAGGCACCCTTTCAACAATGGGGCTTGGACTTCATTGGGGAAATTCACCCATATTCATCGGCCCAACATAAGTGGATCCTCACTGCCACTGATTATTTTACCAAATGGATAGAAGCCATACCATCTAGGAATGCTACTGACTCTGTCATTATCAAGTTCCTTGAATCAAACATCCTATCTAGATTTGGTTGTCCTAGAAAAATCATCACAGATAATTGTTGAGAAGGTAAATCCCCTCTGCGGACAGAGGCGATCCCTACTAGCCCAGCAGGGGTCTAGCAACAAACAAACAATGTCATGACGCAGGTTCCTAATTACGAATGAAAATGCTGGAGATAGAAGCCTACCTGGATTCCAACGCTAGGATCTGAAGAAGAAGCGTCCCCGTTCCTCAGCCTTGGCAGATCACAATCCCTCCACGATCTCCGCGGATGAACACCTGCACATGGAAGAAACGAACATATACAAGCATAGAAACCAGCATACGTAACTAAACATCAGTTAGAAAGGACGTTACTCACATTAACATGATGGAAAACAGAGTGGAACCATAATCATAATCATCTATTAAATAACCAACGAAGAGAGATTACAACCAAGTTCTGACGTCGCGGTCTCCTTCGGACGGGTCTCCAGTCATCCACGTCTCGCAAAGCTCGCCAAGGAAAGGGAAAACCTCTCCAGAGTCTCGTGACAATGGTCTCCTTACTTGAGTCAGCCTTAAGGGAAAGAGAGGATCCTTTACAACACAAAGGCTCTTGGGAATATGGAGATTCAGAGCTTAGGCACTTCAAGACTAGCTTGCCATGGATTTGAGCAAGCTTTTATAGATGGGGACGGAGGAGTTGGGATCCCTATTATTATGGGATTGGCCCTATCAACAAGGAAGGTTCCATGGGAGGTGGCAAAACCACTTCCCTCCATAGAACTCCCGCAGCCAACCTCCCAACTCAAGATAGGTGATGGTTTGTGGATTTGTTAGAACTCAACTTCCGCCATCCTTATTTAAAAAACAACTCCCAAATTGGGTGGCGCGAATACGGCTCTATGACAGAGCGCCAAGTGGCGCGACCTCTTTGCAGTAATTTCTCCATTGGCGCGAGGACTGAACTGCTTGCCCGCGCCAATGCCAAAAGGGCTGTTTTTCATGACTTTTGCAAGGAGATGTCTCAAGGGCAAATGAAGCTCATGTTCAGAGGGATGCATTGATGATGATTTCAAGGCATAACAATGTTCACAGGTCACAGAATGGGTCCTCCATTGTGCGGGATGGGAAATGGTAAGGACGGTGACAAATTACTGTGTAACAGATGCCCCCTAAAGTATGAGGCCCGAGAGGGAGAGGGGTGAAATGCTTTACGAGAACATGTTCAACTGAAGGCCCGCCGTCGGAAAACCTGTGCAGAAAGATACAACTGATATCTCAAGTACATGATGTAAAAGTGGTATGGACGCAGCCATCCGAAACAGAGTATGCTATAATCCGGATCCAGGGTATGGGCGCAGCCATCCAACTAAGATCAAACAAATAGACTCAGGTATGGTCGCAGCCATCCAATCAGTGAGTCATGTACATAATGATAATAATCCACAATCGCAGCCTGGATTACAACAAACACAATCCAGGGTCTTGCGCTCCATCTCGACCCAACAGAGTACAAGTTCAAGCATGCGAATATGTGAGCTGAAGTCGAACATGCAAGAACATCGTCGGATTACCAGCCAATGATGAAAGCTGTTAACCGACGCGAGAGAGACCACCAATAATGACAATGGTTCTCAAGGTACTACAGGTACAATCTACGGCGTGCGAATAAATGAGCTGACGTCGAACACCCGCAGAATCACTCGATCGGAGGCCAATGATGTAAACCTCTCGTCGAATGCGACGAACCTGCCATTGAGGCATGCAGGCTCCAAGGTACCATAAAGAGTCTCTAGACCAACTTCCTGGATAATGAGTTGATGTCGACAGGAAGTGACCTTGATCGACGGTGGGCCATAATGATTCCCACATCATCGACACGAGACAGAGGAACATGATGTTTTGTTGTGAATCAGAATCGTATGAGAAACCGAGGAAGGTTGATATTTGCAGAGGCCAACTTCTCTTGAACATATGAACGGCACGACAGTGGACTTGGCAGTATTTGACATCAACGGATCAGAGGTCATGGTGACGAGGCAGTGAACAGATGAGAGGTCAAAAGAGATTATCCAAACCCATGGAGGCAAAGTGAAGCAACGAGATGAGATGTCCCCAACCCGACACGGATGCAGACAAGTGCCATGTTCAAGAGCAACATACTGCCGATGACAACGACGATGGTTCCATTTTTCCCCCACCATTTCTGGCGAGTACCCCAATTATTTTTAATAACAAGCTTGAAGGGGATAGCATATGCTTGTGATATAAGTCCGCCCTTCGGGCGAATCCATCCTGGTGCATTTAACGAGTCCCAGGAAGGAGAAACTCGGAGAACGTCATTTCGACTAGATCCAATGTCATCAGGGTTTAACGAGTCTGACAAAGGAAGAACTCGACGTCTTTTCATGTTTAGAGAGTCTGAAAAGACAGCGGAAAAGAAAACTCCACAGGTCCCTTTTCGTCAATAGTTCCCCAGATCCGAAAAGGTAGAAAACAATATCCGGGAAAACCTCCTAGCCGCAATAGGCTAGGGTATTCCTTTTTCGTAATCAATCCATCCCAGCCCGAAAAAGGGTTAAACTTATACTGGGTGGATGTCGATTCGTGTCCATTTTAACGAGATCGAAACGACAAGGGCCTCGGCGATATTTTCATATTTAGAGAGTCAGAAAAGAGCTGAAAGATGACTCCAGAGTGACTTTTTCGTGTATTTACCGAGTCCGAAAAAGTATAAAATACAACTCGTGTCCATCTTTTAAGTCGCAAAAACCTGTTGCTGCACATACCAAGCAAGCGTAAAATCCATTTTCGACATAACATATGCAAACATTTGATAAAAATAACTTTTAAAACTCATTTTAATGTCGAAAAAGTTATAAATATGTCTAATTGGTAAAAATAAAATTACTTTTACTATTTACCTTGGTAGAAAACAACAGTGGTCCATTTGGAGCAGAAACTTTCGTCGACGATTGCGATCAATCCAGGCAACCATTCAGCTTCTCGTCTGTCACAGGTAAGAGGCGCTCCTTTGCTCTACATTTCTATACATTTTTTAATGATTTTCCCTTAGAAATCAACTTTGTGTGGTCATTTTTAAAATTTTAGGGCCGGGCCCATTGGCGCGGGTATCGGGCACGGACCCGCGCCAATGAGCTCTTTTTACTAAAGGGCTCGCGCCACATGGCGCGACTGTTAGCAAAACAGCCGCGCCAGCGGCCGAACCTAAATTTCCGCCCAAAATTTCGACTTTTAAACCAAATTTCTTGAAATTTGAAGCTCACCAAAGATCTAATCAGGGGTTTTTGACCATGTGAATGCAGATAATCACTCAAAATGGCAATCGAATGGAAGGAACGAGAGCACGGAGATGAGGATGAACAGGCCATGCAAAGCCAAGCTTGCATGAACGCACTTAGAGATTGTGGATTGAAGAAGTTCTTCCTCACGCCATGTTTACGAGCTCAGCCTGAGCTCCTCCAATATCTAATCAGCATCTGGGATGAAAATGAACAAGTGTTCAGGCTACGAGACCAGGTGTTAGAATTGGAGGTCACTGACATTTATTTCATTACTGGATTGTCCCGTAGAGGTCCAATTCCTGTACTGACTGGGAGCAGACCATTAGGGGAAAAGATGGAACAGTTAATGGCACGGGTGTGCCGAGGGGCACAAACAGGATCAGGAAGCAAGAAGGTATACATCTCCACCATCCCTGATCTAGCACTGAGAGTAGTTCTCCACACCATTACGCGGGCTGCTGGATCGCAGGCTCCGCACGAGGCCACGAAGACCCAACTCCTGTTGGCCTCAGAATGCATGGGTCCCCTACTGTTCAACTGGGCAGAAGCAGTAACTATCAACATGAAAAGGCAGCTCACAAAGTGCAAACAGGGGAAAAAAGTGGAAACTGTTGTTTCACTATTAGCCCTCAAGAACGTTGTTGTTTACCAAGAAAAGCTGCTTAAGAGGCTCCATTTTTCATCATTACTCTTCTCCATTTCATTCTCCATTTTCATCCCTTAAAGACCTTCATTTGGCTTCTAAACAGTTCCAAAACCCTTTTTAAACCTTATGTTCCGCTTTCGTTTGGTTTAAAAATCCCACCTTTTGCCTTTAGAAACCCTTACTTAGCCTTAAAAACCCTTTTTTTGGCCTTAAAAACAGTCTTTTTACCTTATAAGTTATTAATCCCCAAGGGCTTATATCCTTTAGCCTTACCCTCATATGGCTGAAGCAATCGGGCGCTTAAACATACTAGCCTTCGTGCCAAAACCCCTTTCCCCTTCTATTTTTCCATTCCCTGACATTAAGGTTAAAATAAATATGGACCTTTGATCTCTACGGATCAATGGCCATCGGGTCACTTCTCCTTCTCCTCATTTCATCTGTCGTCTCTTTTCCTTTTCAAAACCCCACCCCTTTATTAAATCATGACCGTTTGTTTCGAAGATCCTACAATCAGGACTTAACCCGATAAACCCAACTCCCTTGGGACCTACCTCCCACTCCATTAAGCGTCTGTCCACTCGCGCACTGCCACCTGTCTTCCACCAGAACCCCCGCTCGCGCATCTTTCATATCGCACTCTTTCCGCATCGTTGGATCTAGGTTCTTCGATCCAACGGTTGCCAATGCATATCGCAAAATATTTGTGCCTAAAGTTTAACGCTTAAAAATTTTGTGAAATAAGCGGTATCGAAAGGGACAGGTGTCAAGTGATGTATGGAATTGCATTGCTTTCAGGTGATACCGCCTACCCCCTAAATTCCATGCGAAAACTACTGTCGGTTTTCCTTAAAACTTCTTCTTCCCAATTCGCGCCATATTTTAAATTTAAACCCTGGGTCTCTATTTTGGCATAGAAACCCGTCCTCCGCTGCAAATTTCTCCATCCTCATGGCTCCGAAACATTTCCATGAACCTTCCAAAGCAGTTTAAACCAATAAATCGCAGGATTTAAATAACGTTGTGTGTTTTTTATGCGGGTTTAATGAAGATTAAGGTTAAAACCCTCCCACATATGATTACAATGTATGGGCCGAGGATGACGATCCTCATGGCCCTTGATACAATTTCAAAGGGTTTGTGAGTTCTAATTACACGTTTTCAGGGAATCGATAAGTCATGATTATCGGTTTCCTGAACAAAAATTCCAACAAACCCTCTGCGCACTTGCAACAACAAACACAGTCAGAGTTAATTAATGAAAGAGTATCAGCATCAACGATAAAGATCAAAGCATAATTGAAGGATTAAAGATGTTAATTAAAGCTTAAAGGATCAGGGCATGAACTCTGGAATCAAAGTACAAATCCACAGAATGAAGAAAAGTCTCCAGAAAAGTCTCGAATGCCACATCACAGGGGCTAATTGAATCCCCAGATACCAAAATTGCCACCTGCAGCCTCTCTGCCTCAAAGGAATACCCAGATCAAATCTCAGTCAGTAACATTAAGACTAAAGACATTTGAACAGTTATTGCAAACAAAAGAACATTTTTTAAAACTGTCAATAAAGTTATTACAAAAGATAAGACAGTTCCTAAAGTCAATCTTTTCACCCACTAAGCCTAAAAAGCAGAAAACAGAATAAATGAAATAGAGTTGTAATTCAATGCATTCTTGCCTTAGGCCTTGCATGGTTTTCAAGGCTAGGAGTTGCATTTAGTATAGAATTAATGATACTCAACCCTAGAACTCTTCCACCTCCTCATTTCTTTTATAAATACTTCTGAAAAAAAATGAGAAGTTGTGTTGGTTGTTCACTAGTTGTAGCACTGAAACTCTCTAAAATAATACATAGTCTATCTGAAGTTGAAGAAGAAATTGAAGTCTTGGAAGCTAGATATGTTTTGACATGCTTGTTCTTGAGAAGGCTCTATCATTGGATCCTTGAGCTTGGTTTTTGGTGATGTATTCTGAACTGTCTGTTGTTTTTCATGTTTTCGTTATGTTTCATAAATTCTTACTACAGTAGGATGAAAAGTTTAGGCTAAGAAATGACTCCTGGAAGCACCTTATACCTGTTTATCCTTCACTGTTTTATGTTTTCTTCTGCTGAGGTATTTTAGAGTCTTTAATATTTCTCTTTAGTCCTCATGCTTGTTTATTTCTCTAATAGTTCAAATAGTTGGTTCCAGCATGATTTATGGTTTTCCCTGCTTGTCTGCTGCCACTTGAAAACTGTTTTTGAAGTCTCCCTTAGAAGTACCATTGTTTATAGTTAGCCAAGGAGGTCTATTTTGATCATACCCTTTGTCCCTGCTTGAACAGTTTTTTTAAAGGTCTTTATAGTTGTAATCATGGATGTGTTAGGTGTTCCCTCTTCTATGACTGAAATTATCAGTGAATATTTTATGTTTTCTAACTCCTTTGAAATAAAATCTTTGAGGAAATAGGATGTGCTCCCGAATCTTAGATTTCATTTTGAAAGTTGTCTTGAAATAATTATTTGCTTAGAGTGTGGTCTGTATAATTCATGGTTAGCCCTATCTATCAAATACCTCTTTATTGTTCAAGTTATGTTTTTAAGTTCCCTTTGTTGAGAATTCAATTTCTCTTTCCAAATCATTCATGTCCATCTCATTCACAAAACTAAAGGATCCTGTAGCCAAGTTAGATTTTCCCTTTGATATCCCATATCCATTGATGATTTTGTCATAAACCTCTTCTTGACTCCATTGCCCAATGAATCTGACACTTTTTCTTTCTATCTATCTTTCCTAGACCTTTAATGTTCTACTATGCCAATCCAACCAAACAAAAAAACAAACCAAACAAACACCTGCACTTAATAACTATTCTAAATCAATACTTAAAAGAAAACAAGACATATATTTGCAAACAATTTGAGATATCTCTCTCTGAGAACAGGAGGACTAGATCCTGGAACTCTAAAGATTGGTTCTGATGTTGCCTTGTCTTTTGGTTAGCCAATCTATCAAAACACAGGACCCCAACAGATCCTTCAAACCATCCAACTTAGCCTCCATTTCTCCTTTTAAACCATCTATGTCATCTTTGGTTGCTCTTCGTAAGATCGAAATTTGTTGCACTTGGTACCGTAATTTTGATATCTCATACTACAATTCCTCCTCTTCATGCGTCATAGTATAGATTTTTTAGGGCTTAATGGGTATGTAATTACTTTCTGGAAGAATTATAGAACCCAATACTGATAAAAATTCTAAAATATGCCCTTGGAATCACTTCAAACTTCTTTTTCGAACAAACGTTATGCAATTTTAAAAACCAAATACACACCTTTTTATTGCTTTTGAGGAGCTCTATATTGAATTTGAATTATCTATATTATTTCAGATTTTCAATATCTGAAATTTGGCATTGAGTTAGCCCTCTGAATTCTCTTTCGAATGCCACAGGTCTGACGTGATTTGGATTCTTTAAGACAACGTTGTTCCCAATCTCCTACGATGACCTAATTATGGACTGGTTTAGTAGAGAAAACTTGTACGACTTGCCACGTGTCATTTTTTCCTCCTTTGGCTATGAAATTGATAGATGGGAAACTACAGTCTATTTACTTCTAGCCACCTTTTACAAAATTCCAATCCGATGCTCAGAGAGAGAGTTGTGAATATTTTCCTACGATCACCTCTTTGAGATGAAATTCGGGAGCCTGAAAGATACCTAACTTCCACAGATCATATCTCTGAAACTATTGCGAACCAAGCTCTTAAATTTTGCGAAGCTGTTCCTCAGTATTTTGGCTTCGCTCTCTAAAAATTTCAGCTTCTGGATCTTCGTAGAAAACAAGTTATAGCGAAAATTCCGCGATGACCTGTTTAGGTTAAATTCAGGACCCTGTAAAAAGCCCTAACTTCCACAAAACATATCTCCAAAAATATTGAAAACCAAGCTCTGAAATTTTGCAAAAATCTTCTAGGTATTGCAGCTTCGCACTCTAAAAATTTCAGCTTCTAAACCTTCGTAGAAACAACGTTATAGCGAAAATTCCTCGATGACCTATTTGGTGCAACAAAACCCTAGAATCTAAAGCTCTGATACCAAATGTTGTGAAACCAACTCCAAAAATAGAAGAAAAGAGATATCAACACCTTATAAATAAGCCACTTAGAGGGGGAAACCTCCAATACATTACATGAATGAACAATTCTTGGATGTTACAAATGACAAAGCCTCCTTTCTATATATAGGAGTCCATGGGGCCACAATGTAATCCTAGTGGGGCCACAATGTAACCTTAGCTGACCTAAAAATAATAATGTATGCATAATAATAACAATATGTGGGTTACAGGGGTATAATAATAACAATAAGGGGGGATACACTAACATAATAAGGGACTACACTATTAATATAGGGATTAAAAATGTAGCACCAGAGATCATTTGACTCAACGAACAATAACCAGCCAAGAGAGTGGAAGGTTGCAAGGAATGTTGAACCGAGACATAAGGAAAATTATCTAAAGGGAATTGATATTCTCCCATAGAAACATAAGTCTCTTCACATACTGACGGGACTCGTAGCATCCATGTCAGATGAAGACATGTTGTCGGTGAAAAGGCGATGGGCAGTGCCAAGTAAAGCACGTGTTAATGGAAATTCAAGAAGTTCTGAGGCAAGCGGTTCCAAGGGTAAAGGAGGATCTTCTTCTTCCCTAAAATGAGCCCAAATGTCTGTAGGTTGTCAATTGATATCAAATGGCTCCTCAAGAGGAGATCAAGTGGTGAGAGGTTGAACACTCGGAATAATATAATGCCAGTAACCTAAAGTCCTAGCAGACTAGGATGTCTCCGAAGAAACTTCAGGAGAAGGTTCTTCACTACGAGGTAATGAAGGCGATGAAAAAACTGGTGGTTCCACCACCATGACTTTGTCTCAAAAACAGGAGTGAAAAGAGATAAGAAATTCAAGGCTTCAATACCAATGACTAAAGAAGTGCTTATGAACAATCCAAGAAAATAACTTTAATGGGCATGTGATCACAGGTAATCAATTTTATGACATTGAAACAAAACTCTTCCCTTTCATATTTTAAGAGTCAAGAAAAGGGAAAAAGGTGACTCTAGTCACTTTAAGTTTGAACAAGCGTGAAAGGACAAGTGATCGATGATCTTTTCAATTTTTAGAGATTCACATAAAGATCAAAATGACTACTCGGGAAATCTAAGCAAGAGGGTGTACCAAGCTCCCGTGAACTGCAATATACACCTTGGTGATCAAATGAAAGAGAAATGACCAAGGACTTAACGTACGTGCAGGAAGTCTCCCCGAATGATGTGTTCATTGTATCACAGTTACAAGGCCGTAGACTCAGCTTCCTATGGATAAAGGATTGCAACCTATGAGGCTCTCCCTTTATATACTCAATGGTACGGGGAGCACAAGTATGTGCTAGTGTTGTCTAATGCCAGATGGAAAATGACAGCTACTAGTTTTAACAACGTCGGAACACGTCACTAACCTAGACCTCTAAATATGAGTGTTAAGTTTCAATGCTTCCTTAGGTTGATTATGTTGATCTTGAAATTATGTTGTAGTTTCAAGGCCTTACCGAATGTAATCTTGAATCTCTAATGCACAACTATGTGCGAAAGAAAATCATTCAAATTTGATGAATAGCTAGCTAAGAGAGGGATAGAAGCTCATAACAAAGAAGCAAGCAATAGAATGCAAGAAAAACTTTTCCTAATGCTCTTGACACAACCAAAGCAGAAAACGAAAGGATCTTATCTTGTTGTTCACTTTTTAATGAGAAAGCTACTAATGCAAAAGAACACTTTTCATTTTAAAATAGAGAGAAAGAATGCAATTTTTTTTCTTTTAGATGAATAAGAAGAAATGATGCATTGTTACACTAAGAGACAAAATGAATACTATTTTTTAGTAACTCGAACGAAATGATAAAAAACAAAGAGACAAATTCAACATGAATGTAAAACATACTCAAAACATACATGCATTCCTTCATGCAAAAAGAGGACTTTCAAATCGACTCAGTGAGAAATGTGATCTATGCTCAGGGCGACAAATGGAAGGTCAAATGCACCAAGATGACAGTTCAATGACCCAACGACATGTAGAATCGAAAGAAAAGATCAAACAATCATTCAACAAGCTAAAAAGATGAAAGACTAGACTGACCCATACACAACTCATAAGATCAATGAGGATATGGCCAAACAAGCATCAGAAGACACCTAGAAACCCTAGGATGATGAACCACACTAATTAGAGGAGGGACAAACAAGTGAGAATAATGAGACAGGAAATTCAAAGCAATTCAAAAGGACTAATTCAGGAGGGAAAAACTAATCCAGAGGCAAGACACACTAGAAAAAATCAGGGAAGAAGCCCAAATCCAAACCTATAGGATTCAGCGCGACTGTTCAGTTGAAATCTGTGCTGAACAGGGGAAAGCGCATCTATAAAACAGTCAGAAAGCGCCAATCAGCAACACTGTTAAGGAAATAGCAGCTTCGATCTAGAAAACTAATGAAAGGAGAAAAAGCCACTAAGAAAAGGCCAGACTTAACACTCTGAGAACATGTATGATGGTTGGAAATATTCAAACAAGCAAAACAAAGCAGAAAAATGGCAATATGACCAAATTCAGATAGACAAGAAAAATAATAGACAAAAAAAAGAGATGACAGACACACTAATCCCTAGTATGGTCACCAACTTGTTGAGCAGGAAAATCCCCTCTGCGGACAGAGGCGATCCCTCTAGCGCTAGGGTGGGTCTAGCAACAAGGGAACATGCTAGACTTTTGGACTCCTAGCTTCTAAATGAAAAACGAACTAAGATATATGCCCTACCTCGGTCCAATGCTTTGTCATGGCTTGTCGCAATGATCCTCCGATCTTTGCCTTCACACGTCACGGCCCTTCAGTGATAATGTCTTTGTACCTACAAAACTATCAAGTGAATGATGACAACATACGAAAACATACTTTCATTTATGGCTATTTGATTGGTCAAGGAGAATCAAACATTCTTCATATAATCGAACACAAAATTGGAACCAAAAAACCAGTCATGTATTAATGATAGAGAAAATAAGTTTAAAACCTTAATGCCTTGATGTTGCAGCCTCCTTCGACAAGTTCAGTCAGGCGCGTCTCAAGAATTCATTGGGGATTGGACTTGGTGAGGCAACGGGCCTAAACTCTCTCTCAACAATGGATTCCTCTCTACCTTCTTCTACACACCAGCTATAGTAATGTTTTTTTAGCTAGCTGAAACAACGTGAGAAGGAAGTATTTATAGGAGAGGAGGAGGTGGTTTGGGATCCCTCATAAGGTGGAAGAAAGTTATATCCCTTTGGGGAGTTTAACAATTGTAGGAAACAAGAAGCCAAAGGGAGGACTTAGATGTTATTCAGTCGAACAAACCATGATGGCTTCGCTCACGAAGTTGTTAGGCATGGAAACTTCGTTTCTATTTTAAAAAACTTTCCAAAAAAACCTTGCCGCGGGTACCCTTCTGAGACAGAACGCCAAAGGGCACGGGGCCCAGTGTCAATTTCTCCATGGGCGCGAGGTCATAACTTCCTACTAGCGCCGACCCAAAATCACATGTTTTTTATGGTCTGCTTGAGGAATGATCAACAAAGAAGATGTTCTTAACATGCCAAGGGATGCAATGACACTTATAACAAGGTATGAAAATACACAGAAGTAACTTAAATGGTCCTCCAATGTTCCGGATGGGGATTTCAGGGACGGTGAAAAAATACTATGTAAAACTTATGTGAAACAGGCAATGCCTTATGTACAATCTATTCAACCTTTTCCCCATCAAGGTCAATTTTCCTATTATCAACAGGGAAAACCTTCTGGTCAACAAGGCATGTTAGCTCCTCGTAATTTGCTAGATTGATTTGAGATACAAATGGAAAGGGGTAACATCAAACCAAGATTTGGAATCCAAGTATCTAGCCTTCCTAGATTCAAAGAGGGGTCTCTCTATTAGGTGCAAAGATGTGAACTTGTTTGCTGATTAGGGTTGACTTTAGGCTAGTTATGAAATATTGGGTTTGTTGATTGTTTTTTGGTTGGGCATGATGCTTATATAGACTAGATAGAAACAAGGAAAACTTCAAGTCATTGGGAAATGGAGTCTAACAAGGTCATGATAGGTTCATTAACGGATTAGGGAGTATTGTAGGGAAAATCTAGCTTGGTTGGTGGATCTTTGAGGTTTGAAGGATCATGAGATGGACATTAATTTTGAGAAACAAAGTTTGACAAAGAGCAGTAAAGAATTCTTTATCATATACTTAAACAAAGGGATTTGGAAGAATCATAAACATAGAGAGAAAATCAAAGGCAGAGAAAACCCTAAACTCTTTGATTCAGACTTAAAGCAGATAATTATCCAAGACAAACATTCAAATGAAATACAGAAAGGCAAGAAACTTATTTAACTTTCAGTGATTTCATCATCAAAGACAGAAAAAATTTAAGATTCACAAATAACTATAATCAGAGAAGGAGAGAAACCCTGAACATCCAAGATTATAGCTATGAAGGTCCTTTAAAACAATTAGTTAAGTAAATGCAAAGAGCAGAATTGAAACAAACTTCTTTGACAAACCTAAGTAATGATGCTTTAAATAGATGACTTAAAGAATAGTGTTCTTACTGGCAACAAGATGTAGGGCTAGCCATAAATCATGTTGGATACCATCTGTTTTAAACCATTGAAGAAATAAACAAGCTTAGGATATCTTTAGAGAGCAAAGAAGGATTCTCTAACATGTCCTAGCAGAAGAAAACATTAAGGCAGTGAAGAACAAACAGGCCTAAGGTACCATTAGAAAAAATTTCTTAGTCTAAATTATTTGTCCTACTACAACATAGAAAGATGAAAACACAATGATAAAATAGAAAACATAATCAAAAAGAAACACTTCACCATCAACTAGACTCATGGATCCTGCAACCAATCCTCCTCCATCAACAAACAAACCAGGGCATTCATAAACTCCAAGACATCAAGTTCTTTTCAAATTCCAAGGGACTATGTATTACTTCAAAATCGGTCATCAAAATCCAACCCAATACATAAGAGCCTTATGATCTATTTATGGAGCAAATGAGGAGGTGGAAACCATAAGAGGCTTCCAGAAACCCTAATTCTGTCATAAATGTCATTTATGTGCTTAATGACCATGCAAGGCCCAACACACATAATAGATAAGCTAATAAATGAAAAATATCATAACATAACTCCTCAATCAAATTTGGATTGATTTTCCCAAGGAAATATTACAAAACTATTTTGCCATAAAATTGTGTCTTTTGTTGACTTTTTGGCAAAAAGACAGTCTCTTTGCGGAGTGCTACTTTTGCAGAAAATAGGTTGTTTTGCAACCAAGTTTTGGACCACTTCCCGATGTCGGATTTGGCTTCGTGATGGCTCGTTGGAAAGCCTGAGGAGTCTAATTCCAAAAAATTCTTGTATTTTTCTGATCCAGCTCCTGTAACCCTTTCAAAAAATCAAAAATCCTCATACTGTCATTTGTGCAGCGCCAGGCCTTAAACAGGGGCAGAAAGGTGATTTTTGAGGAGTTTTTTAACCTTTTGAGGGGTCAAAACTGCTCCAAATCTTCTGAAATTCTGTGTGGATGTTGTTAAGGTCATTATAAATCCAAAAATTTCAAGCTTTACTCCTAAATATGCCCCATATTTTTGTGGAGCGTCAGTGGTGCTGCGCAAACTAGGCCAACAATTCTCAAAAAACAAAATTTTCTCCAAATCCCTTCAAAATTGGTGGAGACTTCCCTTACATGTTTTCAGACAACTGCTGAGAAGCCTTAGCCAAAATTCCAAGGCTGTTATGCTCATTTTCCTCTTTTAGGTTTTTTACCTCAAGGAGGGCCTCCTTGAGTTTGGCACAAGCAAGCCTGTTCTTCTTTGTGTAATGCTTGGTCATTTTCTTTTGGAGAGCAAGGCCTCTCTTGATCCTATTGAAGTACTTATGCTCATTCTTGTAGTACTGAATTATGCATTGTGCTCTTTCAACATCCTTCTCTCACTCCCTGATTTGTGCATCTTTGTCTAGGAGTATCATTTTAGTGGTTATCTCCTCATCTTCATTATCATTGTCTAAGTCAATGAACTCAGGCCCTTGAGTAGTTTTCTTTATCATTTTACTCCTCCTCACCTTTACCTACTGCTCAATATTTCCCACCTTTTCCTTTCCCTTTTCCATTGTTTTGATAGCTTGAGGAGAGATGGCCCTTTGCCTTTTTGAGGCAACAAACACATCTCTTTGTCCTTTGTATTATGTGCATGTGTGAGGAGTGATGATGGTAGTTTTGACCATGTTTTCATCATTGCTTTGACCCTCATCATTGCCATCAGCCTCATTTTGGCTTTGTTCTTTACTAAGGTTCTCTCCTTGGTCATTTCCTGCACTATCATTTTCAGTTTCTTGGTTATCTAGAAACGGATTAGTGTCATGACAGTCATGATTGTCATGAATATTTCCTTGGTTGTCTTGTGCACTTTTCCAACTACCTTCTTCATCTTGCTGCTCTTCCCTATTGTCTCCATCATCTCCACTGTGATCTTTTTGTTCATTATGATCACTGCCTTGTATTTCATCATTTTTTCCTCCATCATTTCCCATATCCTCTGCCTCTTCTTCATACATTTCTGTGTTTGCCTCATTGACTTCTTCACCCTCACCCTGATCTCTATGTGATCCTTGAGTTCCACTCCCTGCGACACTTGATGCATCAAGAGAAGGAGAGGAAGGGATGTGTGCCTGTGGTGAGGGCACTTGTGCAGATGAGGAAGGCAGATTTGTTTGATGAGGATGCTTTGGGTTTGAGAAGAACTCATTGTTTATGAAAACATCCCAAGGTACACCCTGCTGCTCTAGCTGATGTACAACCACCATCTTGATCAAGGAATCGTGCAACAAGTTGTACATTTTTTGGGGGTAACTCCTCCTTTGGATAACAGAACACATTTTCATAATACTCCTATAGAGATAGTATGGTAATTCAAGTGCCTTAACCCCTGTGAAATGCATAAGGAGTCTAAGATGATAAGTATATACCCTGGATTATCTCCCCTCACAGGTGAAGTATTTCATAATAGCCAACATCAAGGGTGCATACCTGTGTTTGAGATGTGCGAAAGGGAAAACTATGATACTGCCTTCTCTATACCTCCTTTTGATGAATGGCTCAAATAAATCCCTTTCTAGCTTACCATTCTTGAACCATTGCTCACCCACTGAAGGGATACTAGTGGCTTTAGATATGTACCTTACTGAAATCTCAAATTTCACCCCTACAATGTCAGCATGTTTGTTTTCTAAATTGAGGATGAGGAGCCTTGTAAGCTCAGGATTGCTCTTCACCTGCTTGACCTTCTCACAAAACTGAAAACACCTTGTGTTTTGAAAGCATGACAAGATCTTGGGAGAAGATGTGATAGCCACTATATTTTGGGGTTCCAACCTATTAACTTTCCCTCCCTTGTGCTTTGTCTTTGAAGGTCTTTGACCTCCTCCACTACCACTGTTGTTTTCAGTTTCTGACATGGTGATGGGAGACACTGGTCTGAAAATTGAGGTTTAGTGGAAAAACCAAGTGAGAAATGTTGGTGAGGTCAACTTTTAGCTAAGAAAATAAGTTCTTAGGGTTTTGAGTGGTGTTGTAGTTTGAGGAGGTTTTTAGAGGATGGTAACAGTCTCAATTTTTCTTACCAACCCATGCTATCAAATTTGGTTCAAGAATGTTTCTTAGAAGGACAAGGTTCCTGGTGAATTTGACCTAGGGTTTCACCCTCCTAGGGTTTTTACCTCAATAACCCAAAAAAAACCAAGATGTTTTTTCAAATTTGCTTGGGAGATCAAGAGAAAATACCATTTACCACTTTCTTCAACTTTATTCAATATTGGAAGCACCTCAAAGGATGAATTTAGGCATCAGGGAGTCTTTTTTGCAATTTGGCACCTTCCTGGACTTTGTGCAGCACCTCTGCCCGAGTTTTCGGGTTGGGCAGCTTGCGCAGCACTGGGTAAGGTTGAATGGGATTTAGCGCAGCACTCGGTGGTCTACACGGCTCATGGGCACATCGGGCCGTCTGTTTGCGTAGCGCCAGGCGGAAAAGGCAGCCACTGCATGTCGGTTGGGCGAGTCGGGCGGCCCGTTTGCATAGCGCCAAAGATTTTTTGCGTAGCACTGTGTAAAACTGAACATGAGGGATGGGGATTTGCATAGCGCCAGCTCCTTTTTGTGCAGCGCCTAGGTTTTGCACAGCGCCTGAACAATTTGCCCAGAAACGGTCCAGAAACCCTGAATTTCTCTTTGGAGCTTCTTCCTTCCTTACCAAGTGTGGAAATGAGCTCAACAATGAATTCAAAAAAAAATGTATGCCTTTGAAAAAGATAAATCAAACTAACAAACCCATTTTTACTATGTCTTGGTCTTTTTCCATTTGTCTCATAACTTTTTGTCCTTTGGAGGGTTTTGAACTTCCTCAAGGCATTTTTTTCTACTCTTGTGGTGTTGATTTGCTGATGTCCTTTTCACCCTTCTTCTTTCTGATAACTTGGGCATTGGGAAATTTTTCCTGGGCATGCTTTTGTCATAAAAAACACTTTCTTTTAACCTTCTTGGCATTTGTTGACTGCTGGTGACCTGAAGACTGTTTCTTTTCCTCTTTTTCATGTTTTTAAGGTAGTAATAGGTTTATTTTCCAACAGTGAAACAAACTATCTTATGCCATGGGTTTCACTTGGGAATTTTCAGAGACTCAACCTTATGCTTGCCTCCTCTTGTTTACTTTGAAGACATTTTGCATTTGGGAGGTTAGCCCTTTTAAACTAATATTCTTTGTCATCTCTCCTTCTAGTGCAGGTGAAAACAATGTTATTTTTGAAAAACCCTAGAAAGGTAGCTTGAAATTCTCTGGTAGCCATCTGCTGTAATGAAGGAGGCTCTATCATCATCTTTTGATCATTTTGTCATTTTTTCCAAATCCCTGGGTTTTAGGGCTGCTCAGAAAAATATAATCAATTTTATCTTCTAAGTTCTTAAAAACCTATCAAAACTCATTTATTATTTCCAAAAAATCTTCAATTGTGCATTTATGGAGTTAGGTGACCTTTTCCCTTGCAACCCTAGCATTTATTCCTTGTTTGGACAAAAACATTTACCAACCCTGATCTTCCGAAAACATATGCTTGTCGCTGTCTCTTATTCACTGATGATCTTCCTGTGATGATTTTTCCCTTTTTTACCTTACCTCCTAGCCGATCTGATGGTTATTTTGGTCTTCTTTGTAGGAAAGTGAGCAAAGGGCAGTTGTCCCCTTACTAAATTCATGATTCAGATCAAAGACCTCCCTTGAAGGACCTCTTAATTATTTTTGGACAAAGTTACTTGTCCCTTTCCCTCTTTTTTTGAAAGCAATCTCCTTGTAGGTAAAAAACACAGATTTGCAGGATACCAAATCCACCCTAGGACTCATGAGACCCTAGGTGACCTAGTGGAGGCTCTCTAGGACTTGGCTTTTGGACTTAAACCTAGAACTTGGGCTCTATCAAGTGTGAGACAAATTTTATGATAAACTAATGTGTTGAAGATCAAAATCCAATGTACTTCATCTGTCTAAAGAGACTACAAAAATAGTTTGAGATCATCAATGTTTGGGGTGTTTTGGGAAGGACAACAGAGCTACTTTGATAAGTGATCTTAGTTGGCTGGGGAGGGTTGTAGGTAAAAACAAAAACATAGGTTTTTTAGGCTAAGTTGACAAGACATGGTGAATAATGAATGGCATGAGCCAGTGATGGGTCTTCTGGGAATGGTAGGCTAGGCATGACTGGACAAGATGATAATATAGTGAAAATTTTATCTTAGGATAATGAAGGCAGTGAGATTTCTAGAACTCACAATGTTTCATGAACTTTGTTTCTAGAAATATTATGACAAGCACTTAGTCATCCTATAAAGGCAAAAAATTACTAATGAGTAACAGTGGCTCCACTTGGGGAGGGCAGCTCCTTTTCAGGAGGTGTCCAGAACTTCAGATCTCGGTTTTTACAGAGACCAGTGCCTCATCCATTGGGCAGATTTTTCTCTCTTTTCCTTTGTTGATGCTTGCTTGAAGCTTTGATCTTAGTAATTTGAAAACAAATTATTTATATCAGCATCATCTCTACCTACCCAACCTACTTGCCTAACATTTTTTCTTCCTTGGGTGCACTTGAACTGGCAAAATATTGACATTTTTCTTTTTGAAAACAAAAATCAAACTATCTAAATGTACCCTTATTTCTTCTGAGAGTTCAGATTAGGCTAATGAACCCTCTTTATTTTCTACCTAGTCTACTTATTTGTCAAGATTGAGTTGTTTGACAAACTTTATTCTCTAAGCTACTGACATGAAATTGAAGGCATTGCTAAATCAGGATTAGGCGTCTGATTCACCATGGGCTGTGGTATTACAACATGCTGCACAAAAGTGTTATTTTTGTACAAAGAAAACTTAGGAAACATAAGGGCAATATATGTCATTTGTTAAGCATCCCTATTTTCCTCTTTGGTTCAGATTTGAGCATGTGGAACCAGCATCTTTCATTCATAATCTACACCTATTGACAGGTCAAGATTAGATGTTTTTACAAGTTCTTCCTTTTAATAACCTATCAGCAAATAAATTGAAAAAAAATTCAGCCATTATTAGGCTAGATGATTGAACAAGACTTCTCTTTTCAAAACAAGTAGTGGCATTTAGACTTGCACACTTTCAACATCATTATTTTTTGGGTATGGGGTTGTACCTTTCTTTCAAAATCTTCCCTCTTTTTCCTTTTTCCATTTTTTAGGGATTTTTTCCTTTCTGTTTCTTAATCAATTAATTTTATGTAAAATGAGTGCTATATGCAAAGTTCAGGAATCTTGACCCAAATTAATGTTTAATCATCCTTCCATTGACAGGACCTCCAAACATTTTTGCTCCATCAAGCTCTTGTAGAAAGAAAGCATTGTTGCCTCTAGCTGAATGAATGACGTAAGGGCCTTTCCATAAATTTTCAAAATTACCATGTTTGCCCTTGTCTTCCCTTCTTGAATCTGATTTCAGAACTATGTCTCCAATTTGGAAATCATTGGCCTTGGTTCTCCTATCAAAAATTTTCTTTATATTGTCTTGTATTGCTTGTGTTCTCTTGTAAACTTCCTCCCTTGACTGCTGCAAATGAATGGTTTTGTTTGGCCTTCTTTGCATGTCATTTTCTTATGAATGTGCCTCTTGGAGGAGCTTCATGACTGGAACTCCCAAAGAGGTGGGGAAAACCACATCCATTCCATACACTAGTTGATAGGGAGACATACCAATTGATTTCTTGGTGGTTAGTCTATCAGCCCATAGTGCATGCACTAGTTTTCCATGCCATGCCTTCTGATTGTGTTCTAGGAGCTTCTTGATGATGTTCACCAAGCTCTTGTTAGAGGACTCAGCTAGTTTATTTCCTTACGGATAATAAGTGGTGGAGTGGCCTAGTGTGATGTGATATTTATAACAAAATTCCACCATTTTTTTAGATGTAAAGGCAGCATCATTGTTGGTGATGATCTTTCTAGGGCAACCAAACCTGGACAAGATTTTGGTTTCAAGGAATTTGATAATAACTGAGTCAGTGGCATTCCTAGAAGGGATGGCCTCTATCCATTTTGTGAATTAATCAGTGGCAATGAGGATCCACTTATGTTGGGCAGATGAGGTAGGATGGATTTCTCCAATGAAGACCAACCCCCATTGTTGGAAAGGAACTTCCACACTGATGGGATGCAAAGGCAAAGGTAGAAGTTTTCTTTTGCCCTCGAAGATTTGGCACTTATGGAAAGTCACAACTAGTTTGTGAGTATCAGGAAAAAGGGTAGGCCAGTAATAGCCAGCTCTAAGGATCTTGTTGGTTGTAGTCTTTCAATAGAGGTGACCTCCACATTCCCCTTCGTGAAATTCATGCATGATCTTTTCTGCATCATCTTCAAGCAAACATTTAAGTAACAAACCAATAGAACTCTTCAAGTACAATACTCCATCTAAAATGCAGAAATTTAGAGCTTTTTGTTTTAAGAATATAGCTTTAGTCTTTGACAGAGAAGGAGGAGCATTGAGATAAAGAAGCACATAAATATATCAGCATACCAAGACGAATTTAAAAACATTTCTTCAATGTATGGAGCTGCGAATTCTTCTGTCTCCTCTAACACATCAACCATATTCATGTCCAAAGCTTGGAAATTTGATTCAGCCATAAGTTTTGCAAGTCCTTGTCCTTTAATCAATTTAGTGGGTCTGATTTCTAAATCATATTCTAAGATAGTACAATCCACTTGCCCCTTTTACCATCAGGGTCTTGGTTAAGTATGTATTTGACCACTGTGTGCAGGACAAAAGCTATGATATGTGAATGAAAAATATAAACTCTAAAATCTTTCAAAGCTTTGATTAAGGCAAAGGCTTGCTTTTCCATGATGTTATACTTTAGAGGAGCATCCCTCAATGCCTTGCTGAAGAAAGCTATGGGTTGTTCTTGCCCCATGATGTTCTTTTGCAATAATACTGCAACAACAGTGTGTACAGATGCAAATGAGAAGATGTAGAAATCTTTGGTGAAGTCGGGACTGATTAAGGTTGGTGTTTGTGTGAGTTCTTGTTTGACCAGCTCAAAAGATTGTTTTGCTTCCATATTCCACTTTACTCCTACCTCCATTTTCAACATGTTTGTAATATTCCTTAGGTTTTCAGCAAGGTTGGGGATGAATCTTCTTAGGAAGTTGATCTTCCCAATGAAATATTACAGCTCTTTAATGTTTCTAGGATGGCTGATTTGCAATATGCCTTCTATCCTTTTGGGATCTATTTTCATTCCTTCTTCAGAGATGATGTGGCCTAAGAGTTTTCCTTCCTAAAGGCCAAACAAAGTTTTCTTAGGATTCATAAATAGGCCATACTTTCTACACTTTTCAAAAACTTTTCTCAAGTGGACTAAGTGTTCTTCATCAGTTTTAGAGTAGACAGTGATGTCATCAAGGTATATGACTATGAAGTAACCTATGTCCTCCGAAAAAGCTATGTCCATTGCCCTTTGGAAAGTGGCCCCTGCATTCATTAAACCGAATGGAATTTTAACAGACATGAATGTACCCTAAGGTGTATTGAAAGAAGTTTTGAGTTGGTCACTTAGAAAGACTAGTACCTGGTTATAACCTGAGAAGCCATCTGGTAATGAGATTCTTTGTGAGCCAACTACCTTTTGGAGTATGTGATCCGTTTTAGGCAAGGGGTAATTTTCCTTTAAGGAGGCCTTGTTCAAATTTCTGAAATCAATACAAAGTCTAATCTCCCCGGTTTTCTTCCTAACTTACACAAGGTTGGACACCCATTCTGAGTATCTAATAGGGACTATGATCCCTGCACCATACATTTTTTTATTTCTTTCTCAACTAAAGGTAACAAGATGGGGTTAATCCTTCTCAATTTTTGTTTGAATGGTTTCTAATTTTCTTTGAGAGGAATTTTGTGTTGAATGATTTTTGTGTCATAGGATTTCAAGTCTTCATACCCCCAAGAAAACACATCTTTATATTCTCTAAAAAGCTCAATGTATTTCTATTTTGCGTGATGAGGGAGAGTTTTGGACAGCTTGATTATTTTTGGCTCTTCCATTATTCCAATGTTACATTCTTCTACATTTGTTTCAGTGGATTCCATCTTGGGTTTTTTAGCTACATCATTAAAATCAAACAACTCTTCTAATGGTGTAAGGCCTCTTGGCAAGGTGTCATCTTTACATTGCAAAACCTCAAGTTCTCTTTGATCTAATTTATCAAATATTTCTGCAACACAATGATTTTGAATGTGGTTTATATCAGCATCAAAGGAAAGCTCTGTTTTGGGAGTTTCATCTTAAGCAAAACTATTTCTCTCAAATCTTAAACTTTGTTTTGTGCTTGCAAATTCATTTCTAGATTGCAGAAAATCATCTATTTGCTCATCACTCTCAAACACTTGCCAATGGTCCAATTTTTCTGGTACAGTAGGCCTATTTTTAACTTTTAAGAGGTATTGTTTATTTTCATAAGGTAATGGGCAATTGCTGGCAGCAAAAGCAAGCTCATTGGAAAGGCAGTTTTGGGCTCTAGGGATGAAAGTGAGCTCATAATTCTCAAAGGTTTTGAGAAGATCTAAGGCAACATTTCTATACTCTCTAAGTCTAGGGTTCTTGGTTGAATATTCTCCCTTTATTTGTCTAATGATCAATTCTGAATCTCCTTGAACCGATATTTTCTTAGCTTTGAGGTCTTTAATTAAATGTAAACCAATAAGGAGAGCCTCATATTTTGCAATGTTATTAGTGCACTAGAAATCTAGTCTATAGGAATGGCCTTCATTTGTGTTATGGATCCAAACCCCAGCTCCTGAGCTAGTCTTACCATAAGAGCCATCAAATCTCATATGCCGAAGTGTGTCAATTTTAGATTTGTCACTGTTTTGGACCTCAGGGCTGCTAGAGTCTTGGGTGTCATTTTCTTGGTTAGAGGGTTGATTTTGTTGTTCCGGGAGGCTTAGTTCTCCTACATTTTCATTAACTTGTTCATTAATATCATTTGCATTGTATAAGATGAATGATTCAAGGTCTGAGTGAATGGAATAAACCGATGTGTTATTTGGCCTATCTAAGCTACTCACCATATATTTCATGTGGGATTCCCGGTACAACCTTTTTGTTTGGTTGAGGACTGGGATGGTGGCATAAGTCATGTCCATTTGAAGACTACCCTGGAGTTTGGCCCCCCATGATCTAGATAGAAGCATGCCATAGTTTGGTGGGATGTGTTGCGGTTCCTGTGATTTGGCCAGATTGGCAAGACCAAAAGACAAGACAACATCAAACCACTTTGGGATCCCGGGATCTAGCCCTCCTGGATCCAGAGAGGGATATCTCTATAAATGCAAAGAATGATATATATTTAAGGTCATATTATGGTATTAGGCTAGGTATGAAGTACAGGGGTTTTGGTTTGTTTGTTTGGTTGGAGATCATTAACTGAGAAGGTCATATGAAGTGGAGAAGGAACAAAGTAGCAGGATGTTTCAGCATGGGAAGATGGGTCAAGAGAAGTGCCAATCCATTGGGCTATGGATTCATAAAAGGGTTTACTCACATAACAACTATCCAATGGTTTTCATAGGGCACTTCATCTATACCAAAGGATCTCCTTTAGATAGATGGTGGGATGGAACATTAAGAAGTGAGGTGAAAGAAAGAAAGCAAAGTGTAGCCTAAGATCAGGTAAGGACTTTTAACCTATCCTGTTTTTGACATACTTACAAAGGAAACTCTCAATAAAGACACAAAGGGTGGCTTAAGATAAAGCAAGGACTTTTAACCTAACCTGCTTTCAGCATACTCTCAAGGGAAAGAATCCAGCAGTCCTCGTAACCGCCTTCAAACAATAGAAAACATTCAAGGTTAAACATAGAGCAAGGCCTAAGATCAGAGAAATATTTTTAGCCTTCTCTGCTTTGGACACCAACTCACAAAGAAACTTTCAAGACAAACTATTGGAGAAGAAACTAGTGGACAGGGCTAACCATAGAATTCCCTAGTTCAATATTTTACTTAGCATGAAATGAAAATATCTTTCAAGGACAATACTTCAAGTTGTACTCAGCAAGACATGGGCTCACCAACATTTCTTGACTGGTTATACTCTATAGAATTATCCTTAAATACACAATCAGAGGAAAACATAGAGATAAATATTAACAGTGAGATTTAGGGTACTTCCAACAGTATGTCCTAATCTATGCTTGATGTTCTTTATCAGAGAATAATGGACAGTATGAAAAACATGAAAGGAGACGATTACAGTAAGGAAAACATCACCAATAATATAGACCAAGATCTTGTGAATCTGCTTGTTCAATTGATGTGAAAAACCAGTCACATACTTTGAGTCTAGTGACTTTTTACAGTCCAAACTTCTCTTCCCAGCCTACTACATTACAAACTAATAAGCTACTTCCCCTCAATAACAGTTCAAACAGTCAATAAAATCCCAACCAACCAACAACCTTTTCAATATAATTTACAGGGGTTCTTATAGGAGAATGAGTGATAGTAGTAGTAGATATGAACTTAAATGATTCATTAAGATAGAAGGGAGGAAGGTCGAATGCCCACTCTGCATAATGACTTTGCATTAATCGTTGGTACCCTTTAGGCTAGTTTAGAAGTCTTTGTCAGGTTGACAATAACTTTCAGGTATGTCTCTTGAAGTACTCTCTAGTTGTTGGTACTCTGTTTTTTCTTCTGAGATAAGCAAGGTGAATAATTTGGCTTGCAGGTCTTCCATGATTTCATAACTATTGTCCTGACAATTTTAAAAGCCTCTGTCAGTGTAATAATTTTTCTGGTGCTCGATGGAAAATGGAGGAGGTCGTGTAGCTAGTCCTTCTTGGAGAAATAACGTTCTGCTGATAATAAATCACTGATATGGCTTGAAGTGTGATTTAGGCTTCATTAAGCCTCTTTAATCATCTTCATAGTTCTAATCCTTGCTGACTGTGGATTAGGCTTCTTAGTCTTCAATATTATGCACTAATATTCTTGATCTTCTTCTGATACTCTTTAGACTTATGCTGACGGCTGCACAGGTGGCAGTGGCGCTGGAGGGTTCGTGTAAGGGTTGATGATCAGGATGCATCAACAAACATAGAATTAAAACCCTGCTGGTCCCCTTTCTGTATTGATTCAGGCTCAGGATCGTCACCCTAGAACCTTTTGGTCACTTATCTGTGACTGTGGGATAAACTGGAAAGAACAACCATTAAACCTACAAACATAAAACAAACCAATTAAATAAAACCTACGCAAGGCTTAAGGCTACTTCAGAGGGCTCAGGAGGATGGAGGGGCATTGAAGGAAAAAGTGGATGCAGCGGAAAAATGGGTGAAAAACCTGGCAGAGCAGCTAACCAGGTCCAGATGAAGGTTTGGGTGCAAGGATGAACGTGGACCATTGGATTAGAACAATCAACGGTGGGGATCTTTCGATGGGCTTAGCGGGGAGAGGAGGGAAGCAAATGCATTTGAGATCGCGATATAATATGATCCGTTTGATCTCAGAGATAGATGGCCAAGATTAAAAGTGAAATCACGTTGCGGAGGGCGGTGGTTTGGCGGAAAACCGGGATGGTTTTCGCAAAATAAAATGGGGGGAGGCGGTATTACCCAAAACAATGTGATTTCATACACCATCTAACGCGTGTCCCTCTGAATACCACCCATTTCGCAAAATTTTTGGGCATTAAACCTCTGGCACAAAGATTTTGCGAAATGCAACGTCAACCATCGGATAGGAGGACCCAGATCCGATGGTGCGGATCGTACGCGATGGGGTTGAAAGTTGCGAGGTTAAAAGGTAAGCGGGGTCCACGGTGACGTGGGATATTTTTTCATGGAGCAGATCAAATGGGTGAGATCGGGTTAAGTCCCGATCGTTAGATCTTAAGAACGAATGGCTAAGATTCAAAGATGGGGCGGAAAGTTTGAACGGAGGAAAGGTAAGAGAGGATAGACGGGCGGAAGGGTGGAGCCTGATGGCCATTGATCTGGATAGATCAACGGTCCAGATCTATCGAAAACCATAATGTCGGGAAAGGTAAAATAGGCATAGGAAAGGCTTTTGACATGGGGGTTTTGTATTTTAAGCGCCCGATTGTGGGGCTTTAAGACGCATGGAGGAAGGGGCTAAAGGAGATAAGCCCTCGGGGGTTTAACACTTTATAAGGTAAAAATACTATTTTTAAGGTCAAAAACAGAGTTTGTAAGGCTTAGTAAGGGGTTTCGGTAGGCAAAAGAAGGGATTTTTAAACCAAATACAGGGAAATATAAGGTTTAAAAGGGGTTTAGGATGATATGGAGGTTGAAATTAAGGTCTACAGATGAATTTTTGTGAAGGGAATGAGGATGAAAAATGGGGAATTTTGTGGGAGTGAAATGGAGAAAATGGAGGCCTTTTTTAGAACAGCTTCTTTCACAAACAGTAGGGTTCATCA
Source organism: Pinus albicaulis (assembly GCA_034641835.2). NCBI lineage: Eukaryota > Viridiplantae > Streptophyta > Pinopsida > Pinales > Pinaceae > Pinus > Pinus albicaulis. The sequence goes on along the minus strand of CM076573.1, from coordinate 45,332,974 downwards.
ATGGAAACAGCAGTGAAGATTATTTGAAGGATAGAAGACACATGGAGGCTTCAAGAATGATAGATTTACAAAGGAAATGTTTCTCTTGAAGACTCAGAAACATATTTAGCCACCTGTTTTCTTTGACAAAATATTATAGGTGGCTAACAGGATGTCAGCAACAACTATGTCCATGACTAGACTTTTAGCGGGGATTTGTGCCAGATTGACACACAGATCCTTGATGAGGCCTAAACACTTAACCCTACTTGAATCAAAAGAGTACAAGTCTTTGTAAGGATTTGTGATTACTAAGCCTAATATCTCCATCACAACCTTTGGCATGGGGTTGTGTGAGGCACCGGAGTCTAGCATAGCATTATGCAAAATTTTGTCATGTATGTTCAGACTGACATAGAAAGGGGGGAAAACTCCTTCTTGATATTTTCCCTCCACTTTAGGACCAAACAATATCTCTGGTTTATCATTAGTTAAGTTTAAAGTTTCGATATCATTCCCTATGTTTAAAACTTTGAAAATCTGGGATCTATATACCTCTTGGGTCACCAATTCAGTGAGGGGAATGGTTATCTTGATTTTGGCAATCTCCCCTTCAAAGCTGAAAGGCATAGGTGTCTTTATTACATTTACATTAGTTTTATCAGCCATAAAATTTTCTACATTTTTTATTTGTTGATTCTGATTTGATGGTATGGACAGCAATTTTTTCCAGGGCCACTAGTTGAAGTACTAGGGAAGATTGAAGTATTACTAGGTTGGTTGGTTTTTAGCTTGTTTAGACCAGCTTTCTTAGCCATAGTATTTGTGTTTTCCATTGTCTTTTTAGGAATATGTTCAGGAGTTTTCCTAACATCAGTGTTTGACTGATTATTTTTAGGAATATCTTGATTCTTTTTGCTCCTAAGGTCATATTTCCTATGGACTTCCATTATGGCATTCTCAAATCCTAGTTTGTAGTCTTCAGAATCTTCAAATGATTTTTCATTTGGTTTTGAAGAGAACATCCTTTTTTCTTCTTCAGTAAGAAAAGTATTATCCTCATCATCAGAACCTATGACATTTACATGGTCTTCTTCCAACTGTTCTGGTTCTCTCTCCTCTTCATCTACATAGTTGTCTTGGAAAGGGGTTCTAATTTGTATGTCATTCTCTCTTTGTCCAATTTGGGGAGGGTCTCTTCTAAAATTATGATTCCTATTCCTATTTTAAGGATTGACTTGGTTTTCCCTAGGAGGTGTTCTCTCATTCAAACTGATTTTTTCCATCATCCTCTCCATTTTCCTGAATAGGGAGTCAATTTTGGTGTCGGAAAAGGAGGTTGAAGGTATTGTTTCATATTTATAGGTTACTCTCTTCTCTGATCTCATCCTAGCTCTTTTCTCATTTAAGTTGGCTTCTACACTCACAGTCCCCTTTTGCATGTCTTCTAGAGTTAGGTAATCTCTCTCCCTCAATTGATAGGCCATGTCAGCATCAACGCCTTCTAGAAATTTTACTAAGGCTATGCCTTGAGGGGGTTTCATGTGAGGTGGGAGGGCATTGTAAACACTGTTAAACCTAGTGGAGTAGTCTTGAACACTTTCCATTGGATTTCTTTTAAGATTTTTATATTCAGAAAGAATTTGAAGGGGGTTTTTCTTGATTTCCCATTTGTTTATAAAAGTTTGGTAGAGAAGGGAGATCATGTATGCTATTAGGAGGTAAGTTTTTAAACTATTTCTTGGGTTCTCCTCCTAGGCTCTGGGCAGAAATCCTCATTTACATGGTTTCTTCTTCTATCTACATGTAGTCAAAAGCATCGTTTATTCTATCTACATGTTTTTGGGTAGTAATAGATTCAATCCCCGTGAAGTGAGGGATCTTGGACTGATAATAATTTAGCAAAGGCAATAGTGGTTGTGGTAGAGCCATTGGAGCATACCAAGTTGCCATGATGGGAGGAAAAGGAAACAAAGGCTGATTTACAAGGGGAGGCTTTGCGAGAGGTGGAGGAGGATGGAGTGAAGTGGTTTGCACAGTGGTGGTGTGAATGGGTGTAGTTGAGGTACTTGGGCCAGCAAAATGATTTTGAGTAGATTTGGGATGAAAAGAGATGAAGTGATGGAGTAGCTGAAAGTCAGGTGGAGTAGAAGGAGAAGCTTCCCTAATAGAGCTCTGCTGCAAATCTATGGGCTTAAGGTCAGTTCGGTTAATTACACTTTATGATTTAGTTCTGAATAGGTTCTTGGTATGGTGCAAGTCAAACTGAAAATCTTGTGAAATTGTAAGGTGTTCTAGTGCAAAACTTGCCCTATGAATGGTCCTAACAGTGGTTGAGTTTCTAGCTTTAGAAGTTTGCCATAAAATCTTTTTTGGGTCATCAACTATGGAAGGATGATTTGGGTCCGAGTGAGATCATGTATTGATCCTTTGTGAAGCCAGATCTCTTACTCAAAAATTAGAGAGGCTAAAATGTTTGGGACTGTTTTTGGAAGGCTGACCTCTCTTAGTGTTTATTTTACTCACAAAAGGTATAACTAGGCCCTAAAACTGATTTGGGCTGATTTGACACAATCCTAGGAAATCCTATGGGACTAGTGAGATGAAAAAGGCCTACTGGAGGCTAGTGGAGTCGCCAGGTGGATGTTTTTGTAGTTTTGGGGGTATGTATATAATGTTCCACCACCAAATTTTGACAAAAATCAATCTAGGGACTATTTTGGGTTTTCTGAGTTTCTCTTATGCAACCCTAAGGTTTCAATGAGTATCTTCTAGCTGAGTCATAATATTGTTAGGATGGTGAGGCAATTAGTTTATACTCTTTGGCTATCAGTTGATTTTCTAAGCTTAATTGAGATTTTGAGAATTCCTAAGGGATACCTAGGATGTTTTTCACTTAAGGTCCCACCGTGATCTCCATTATGTTAGCTCCCCGTAATTTGCTAGATTAATTTGAGATACAAATCAACAGGGGTAACATCAAAACAAGATTTGGAATCCAAGGACCTAGCCTTCCTGGATTCAGAGAGGGGTCTCTCTATTAGGTGCAAAGATGTGAACTTGTTTGCTGATTAGGGTTGACTTTAGGCTAGTTATGAAATATTGGGTTTTTTTATTGTTTTTTGGTTGGGTATGATGCTTAGATATACTAGCTAGAAACAAGGAAAACTTCAAGTCATTGAGAAATGGAGTCTAACAAGGTCATGATAGTTTCATTAACGGATTAGGGAGTATTGTAGGGAAAATCTAGCTTGGTTGGTGGATCTTTGAGGTTTGAAGGATCATGAGATGGAAATTAATTTTGAGAAACAAAGTTTGATAAAGAGCAGTAAATAATTCTTTATCATATACTTAAACAAAGGGATTTGGAAGAATCATAAGCATAGAGAGAAAATCAAAGGCAGAGAAAACCCTAAACTCTTTGATTCAGACTTAAAGCAGATAATTATCCAAGACAAACATTCAAATAAAATACAGAAAGGCAAGAAACTTATTTAACTTTTAGTGATTTCATCATCAAAGACAGGAAAAATTTAAGATTCACAAATAACTATAATCAGAGAAGGAGAGAAACCCTGAACATCCAAGATTATAGCTATGAAGGTCATTTAAAACAATTAGTTAAGTAAATGCAAAGAGAAAGATTGAAACAAACTTCTTTGACAAACCTAAGTAATGATGCTTTAAATAGATGACTTCAAGAATAGTGTTCTTACTGGCAACAAGAAGTAGGGCTAGCCATAAATCATGTTGGATACCATATATTTTAAACCATTCAAGAAATAAACAAGCTTAGCAGATCCTTAGAGAGCAAAGAAGGATTCTCTAACATGTCCTAGCAGAAGAAAACATTAAGGCAGTCAAGAACAAACAGACCTAAGGTGCCATTAGAAAACATTTTTTAGTCTAAATTCTTTGTCCTACTGCAACATAGAAAGATGGAAACACAATAATAAACTAGAAAACATAAACAAAAAGAAACACTTCACCATCAACCAGACTCATGGATCCTGCAACCAGTCCTCCTCCATCAACAAACAAACCAGGGCATTCATAAACTCCAAGACATCAAGTTCTTTTCAAATTCCAAGGGACTATGTATTACTTCAGAATCAGTCATCAAAATCGAACCCAATACATGAGAGCCTCATGATCTATTTATGGAGCAAATGAGGAGGTGGAAACCATAAGAGGCTTCCAGAAACCTTAATTATGTCATAAATTTCATTTATGTGCTTAATAACCATGCAAGGCCCAAGACACATAATAGATAAGCTAATAAATGAAAAATATCATAATATAAGTCCTCAATCAAATCTGGAGTGATTTGCCGAAGAAAATATTAAAAAACTAATTTTCCATAAATTTGTGTATTTTCTTGACCTTTTGGCAAAAAGAAAGTCTATTTGCGGAGCGCTACTTTTGCATAAAATAGGTTGTTTTGCAACCAAGTTTTGGACCACTTCCCGATGTCAGATTTGGCTCTGTGATGGCTCGTTGGAAAGCCTGAAGATTATAATTTCCAAAAATTCTTATGGTTTTCTAATCCAGATCATTTAACCCTTTCAAAAAATCCAAAATCCTCATACTATCATTTGCGCAGCGCCAGGGCTAAAACAGGGCAGAAAGGTGATTTTTGAGGTGTTTTTTGACCTTTTGAGGGGTCAAAACTGCTCCAAATATTTTGAAATTATGTGTGGATGTTATGAAGGTCATGATAAATCCAAAATTTTCAATTTTTCCTCCTAAAGATACTTCCTATTTTTGTAGAGTGCCAGTGACGCTGCGCAAACTAGGCCAAAAATTCTCAAAAAACAATTTTTTCTCCAAATCCCTTAAAAATTGGTGGAGACCTCCCTTACATGTTTTCAGACAAATTCTGAGAAGCCTTAGCCAAAATTCCAAGGCTATTATGCTCATTTTCCTCTTTTAGGTTTTTTACCTCAAGGAGGGCCTCCTTGAGTTTGGTACAAGCAAGCATGCTCTTCTTTGCGTAATGCTTGGTCATTTTCTTTTGGAGAGCAAGGCCTCTCTTGATCCTATTGAAGTACTTATGCTCATTATTGTAGTGCTAAATGATGCGTTGTGCTCTTTCAAAATCCTTCTCCCACTCCCTTATTTGTGCATCTTTTTCTAGGAGTAGCATTTTAGTGGTCATCTCCTCATCCTCATTATCACTGTCTAAGCCAATGAACTCAAGCCCTTGAGTAGTTTTCTTTATCCTTTTACTCCTCCTCACCTTTACCTACAGCTCAATATTTCCAACCTTTTCCTTGCCCTTGTCCATTGTTTTGATAGCTTGAGGAAAGATGGCCCTTTGCCTTTTTGAGGCAACAAACACATCCCTGTCTTCTGTAGTATGTGCATGTGTGAGGGGTGATGATGGTAGTTTTGACCATGTTTTCATCATTGCTTTGACCCTCATCATTTCCATCAGCCTCTTCTTGGCTTTGTTCTTTACTGAGGTTCTCTCCTTGGTCATTTCCTACACTATCATTTTGAGTTTCTTGGTTATCTAGAAACTTATTAGTGTCATGACTATCATGAATATTTCCTTGGTTGTCTTGTGCACTTTGTCGGCTGCCTTCTTCCTCTTGCTGATCTTCCCTACTGTCTCCATCATATCCACTATGATATGTTTTTTAATTATGCTCATTGCCTTATGTTTCATCATTGTTTCCTTCGTCACTTCCCATATCCTCTGCCTCTTCTTCATACATTTTTGTGTTTGCCTCATTGACTTCTTAACCCTCACCCTGATCACAATGTGAACCTTGAGTTCCACTCCCTGCTTCACTTGATGCATCAAGAGAAGGAGAGGAAGGGATGTGTTCCTGTGGTGAGGGCACTTGTGCAGATGAGGAAGGTAGATTTGTTTGATGAGGATGTTGTGGGTTTGAGAAGAACTCATTGTTTATGAAAACATCCCAAGGTACGCCCTGCTGCTCTAGCTGATGTACAACCACCATCTTGATCAAGGAATGGTGCAACAAGCTATACATTTGTTGGGGGTAACTCCTCCTTTGGACAACAGAACACATTTTCATAATACTCCTATAGAGATAGCAGGGTAGGTCAAGTGCCTTAACCCCTGTGAAATGCATAAGGAGTCTAAGATGATAGGTATATACCCTGGAGTATCTCCTCTCACAGGTGAATTATTTCATGATATCCAACATCAAGGGTGCATACCTGTGTTTGAGATGTGAGAAAGGGAAAACTATGATACTGCCTTCTCTATACCTCCTTGTGATGAATGGCTCAAATAAATCCCTTTCTAGCTTACCATTCTTGAACCATTTCTCACCCACTTAAGGGATACCAGTGGCTTCAGATATGGACCTTGCTGAAATCTCAAATTTCACCCCTGCAAGGTCAGCATGTTTTTTTTGTAAATTGAGGATGAGGAGCCTTGTAAGCTCGGGATTTCTCTTCACCTGCTTGACCTTCTCACAAAACTGAAAACACCTTGTGTTTCGAAAGCATGACAAGATCCTGGGAGAAGATGTGATAGCCACTATATTTTGGGGTTCCAACCTATTAACTTTCCCTCCCTTGTGCTTTGTCTTTGAAGGCCTTTGACCTCCTCCACTACCACTTATGTTTTCAGTCTTTGACATGGTGATGGGAGACACTGGTCTGAAAATTCAGGTTTAGTGGAAAAACCAAGTGAGAAATGATGGTGAGGTAAACTTTTAGCTAAGAAAATAAGTTCTTAGGGTTTTGAGTGATGTTGTATTTTGAGGAGGTTTTTAGAGGATGGTAACAGCCTCAATTTTTCTTACCCACCCATGCTATCAAATTTGGTTCAAGAATTTTTTTTAGAAGAACAATATTCCTAGTGAATTTGACCTAGGGTTTCACCCTCCTAGGGTTTTTACCTCAATAACCAAAAAAAAACTAAGATTTTTTTGCAAATTTGCTTGGGGGATCAAGAGAAAATACCATTTACCACTTTCTTCAACTTTATTCAATCTTGGAATCATATCAAAGGATGAATTTAGGCATCAAGGAGTCTTTTTTGCAATTTGGCACCAAACTGGACTTTGCGCAGCACCTCTGCCTGAGCTATCGAGTCGGACGGTTTGTGTAGCGCTGGGCAAGGTTGAATGGGAGTTAGCGTAGCACTGGGCGGTCTGCATGGCTTCTGGGCAGGTCGGGCCGTCTGTTTGCGTAGCACCGGGCGGAAAAGGCAGCCATTGCACATCGGTTAGGCGATTCGGGTGGCCCGTTTGTGCAGCACCCGAATTTTGCGCAACGCCGAAGCTTTTTTGCGTAGCGCTGTGTAAAAATGAATGGGAGGGATGGGAGTTTGCGTAGCGCCGGCTCATTTTTGCGCAGTGCCTGAACAGTTTGCCCAGAAACGGTCCAGAAACCCTGAATTTCTCTTTGGAGCTTCTTCCTTCCTTATGTGGAAATGAGCTCAACAATGAATTCAAAAAAACCTTTTATGCCTTTGAAAAATATAAATCAAACTAACAAACCCATTTTTACTATGTCTTGGTCTTTTTCCATTTGTCTCATAACTTTTTTTCCTTTGGATGGTTTTGAAAACTTCCTCAAGGCACTTTTTTCTCCTCTTGTGGTGTTGATTTGCTGATGTCTTTTTCACCCTTCTTCTTTCTGATAACTTGGGCATTGGGAAATTTTTCATGGGCATTCTTTTGTCAAAAAAACACTTGCTTTTAACCTTCTTGGCATTTTTTGATTGCTGGTGACCTGAAGACTATTTCTTTATCTCTTTTTCATGTTTTTAAGGTAGTAATAGGTTTATTTGCCAACATTGAAACAAACTATATTATGCCATGGGTTTCACTTGGGCATTTTCAGAGACTCAACCTTATGCTTGCCTCCTCTTGTTTACTTTGAAGACATTTTTCATTTGGGAGGTTAGCCCTTTTAAACTGATATTCTTTGCCATCTCTCCTTTTAGTGCAGGTGAAAACAGTGTTATTTGTGACAAACCCTAGAAAGGTAGCTTGAAATTCTCTGGTAGCCATCTGCTGTAATGAAGGAGGCTCTATCATCATCTTTTGATCATTTTGTCATTTTTTCCAAATCCCTGGGTTTTAGGGCTCCTCGGAAAAATATAATCAGTGTTATCTTCTAAGTTCTTAAAAACCTATCAAGACTCATTTATTATTTCCAAAAAATCTTCAATTGTGCATTTATGGAGTTAGGTGACCTTTGCCCTTGCAACCCTAGCATTTATTCCTTCTTTGGACAAAAAAATTTACCAACCCTGATCTTCCTAAAACATATGCTTGATGTTGTCTCTTGTTCACTAATGATCTTCTTGTGATGATTTTTCCCTTTTTTACCTTACCTCCTAGCTGATCTGATGGCCCTTTTGGTCTTCTTTGCAGGAAAGTGAGCAAAGGGAAATTGTCCCCTTACTAAATTCATGCTTCAAATCAAAGACCTCCCTTGAAGGACCTCTTAATTAGTTTTGGACAAAGTTACTTGTCCCTTTCCCTCTTTTTTTGAAAGCAGTCTCCTTGTAGGTAAAAAACACAGATTTTCATGATACCAAATCCACCCTAGGACTCATGATACTCTCGGTGACCTAGTGGAGAATCTCTGGGAGTTGGATTTTGGACTTAAACCTAGAACTTGGGCTATATAAAGTGTGAGACGGAGTTTATGATAAACTAATGTGTTGAAGATCAAAATCCAATGTACTTGATCTGTCTAAAGAGTCTACAAAAATAGTTTGAGATCATCAATGCTTGGGGTGTTTTGGGAAGGACAATAGAGCTTCTTTGATAAGTGATCTTAATTGGCTGGGGAGGGTTGTAGATAAAAACAAAAATAGAGGTTTTTTAGGCTAATTTTACAAGACATGGTGAATAATGAATGGCATGAGCCCGTGATGGGTCTTCTGGGAATGGTAGGCTAGGCATGACTGGACAAGATGATAATATAGTGAAAATTTTATCTTAGGATAATGAAGGCAATGAGATTTCTATAACTCACAATGTTTCATGAAATTTGTTTCTAGAAATATTATGACAAGCACTTAGTCATCCTATAAAGGAAAAAAATTACTGATGACTAACAAGGCCAACCTCACTTTCAGCAAGGTCAGCCTTTTGTCCAGCATGGACAACCCTCCTCTCAACAAATCCAGGTCTTTGTTCAGCCGGGTCAACCTGGTCCTCAGGGGAAACCTGGCCAACCTTAGTAACCACTTGGTATCGTGTCATCAAACCCTCAGGGTACCATCCAGCAGCCCCAAGGTCAACACTTAGGCTCACAATGTCAAACATTGGGTTCCCAAGGTTACCTTTTGGGTTCGCAGGGTCAACCACAGGGCACTCCATTCCAAAATTTTCAATAGCAGTGGAATCCATATGCTGCATATTATGCTTAAGCTAGACCGCAATGGTTTGCTGCGGGTCAGAATCCATTTTTGGGTCAGAAACCAGGATATGGTCAAAATCCACAAGGTTTCAATCCTTATGGACAGAATCCATATGGGAAAAATCCTTCCGGACAGAACCCATGGGGGCATAATTTCTCCCAACCTGACTGGAATCCACAAATGGGCATGTATCGAAGACCAAAAATCATGCCTTTCAATCCATAATTTCCTATTCTTACGACATTGGAACTTCCCGATGTGTCGAGATTGACCAATGATCCAACTCTTCATAATCCATATTGGCTTCTGGTTCCAACCAAGATTCCAAGTGATTGCCCCAAGTTTGAAGGAAAGTCTGGCGAAGACCCCCAGGCACATGTTATGACATACCATCTTTGGTGTTCTTCCAATTCCTAGGATGGTGATTTCTTCTATCTCTGTATTTTCCAAAGGACGTTAACTGGTGCCACTGCAAAGTGGTACATTGAACTTCCGCACAAAACTTTTCAGGACTTCAATTCTTTAGCTATGGATTTTCTTACACACTTTCAGTTACTTGTTCGTTATGAAACAGGAACTCGCCTCCTTACATCCTTGAAACAATATAATGCTACGTGTATCTCCGATCATATCCATGAATGGAGACGGCATCGTCGTTTGATCAAGTTTGATATTCCTTATCAAATTTTGACCGAATGTTTTACCAAATCATTCGTCAATCATATTTCCAAGAATATTGCTATGGGGGCAGTTGTCACAGAAGAGTGGACTCGCGCTATGCTTTGTGTGTCATCCACTCTCTTTCATGTTCTTCGTTTCCCACACAAAGGGAAGATTATCATTGTAGACTAGTTTTCCTTTTTTGCTTCCACTTCTTCAGAAGGCAAAGTTCCATATGTGGACCATACCACCACACCCTATGAGAGTGTGGGGGTAGGAATTTTCAAAGATTATGTCTTAATGGGTTTTTTTTTATCTTCCCCCACCGAACACTCCTCGGGTCGATATGGTCTCCACTTCATCTGATCCTTGGATCATCCCTTCCCCTGATCATATTGATTCGTTCACTGACGTCATGCCATTAAGCCCTGTGGAAGTCAATTACTGTGAAATTGTTTCGGCTTTGGCTCCTGATTCTAAACATGCTACTTCTAGAAAACATTTTGACACGTACTTCCAATATCTTTGGCTTGGTTCTTCAGATTCTTCATATCCCTTTAACGAGACGTTTCCCTGTGACGAAAGTGTCGTGGAAACCATGTATCTTGAGGAAACACCCTGGAACGATACCCATCATCGTTCTTCATTTCTCCCGAGACCTGGAGTAATTCAGTCGTGTCTTGAAAATCTTGCCCCCCATGATCTGAATGGTCCACTCTAGATACCCATGTTGACACATGAGGTCTTGTAATAAGGGAACATGGGAAATATCACTGTAACAATTCCTATCAACATTTCTGTGAAACCAAGAATTGTCGAGAACATTCACATCGGGGTAACTTTCTCTCCAGATGATTTCAATCTATGCACCAGTCTCTTTCAATAATTTCGAGATGTTTTTGCATGGTCCTATGAGGAAATTCCTGGCATCGATTCGAGTATAGTGGTGCATGAAATACTGACATACCCTAATGCGAAGCCTGTTTGTCAGCGACTTCGTCCTGTGCATCCTAGAAAGGCAGTCACAATAAAGGGAGAAGTTGAAAAAATTCTTAAGGTTGGATTCCTCTATCCAACTCCTTTCACATACTGGGCGTCCAATATTGTCCCTCTCAATAAAAAATAGGGTACTATTCGTGTCTGTGTCGATTACCGAGGCATAAATCGTGCCTACCCAAAATATAACTATCCCACTCCATTCATTGACCAGATCATTGAAGAAAGCACTAAGAGTGAGATACTTTATTTTATGGATGGTTTTTTATACTATAACCAAATTAACATCCTCTCGGTTTATCAACACAAGATTGCCTTCGTCTGTCCTTGGGGAACTTTTGCCTACAAGAATCTCCCTTTTGGTTTGAAAAATGTCAGTGCTACTTTTCAACACGTGATGTTGTATGCTTTCCATGACATTAAGCACATCGTTTAGCCTTACCTGGATGACCTTCCCGCTCATTTAGCTAAGCGTCGAGACCATCCTACACACCTTCGAGAGATTTTTCTATGCTGCCGACACTATAATATTCGCTTGAATGCGTATAAATATGTTTTTTTTGCGTTGAATCTGGCAGCCTCCTTGGGTTTGTCGTCTCTAAAGAAGGCATCTGTCTCGATCCCTTGAAATTTGATACTATTGTTAATTTTTCCATCCCTCCTCTTTATCTCGATTGCAGAGCCTACAAGGGAAAGCTAATTTCCTTCGTCGTTTCATTCCCAACTATGCACAGCTTGCTAAGGGGTTTACACGATTGCTTAAACAAGGGATCTCGTTCCTGTGGGATGAAGTCGCTCAGAACTCCTTCGATGCTTTAAGGAACATTCTTATCAACTCTCTTTTACTGTGTTAGCACTAAAAATGTTAATGGTGCGATCGCCATTGTACCATTTTTTTCAAATTTTTCTAATGTCCTAGTCCATGTCAAAGTTTGAGTCATTTTCAATAAAGGTGAAAAAAAATAGTCTCAAAATCAAAGTACTTTTAAGTGTATAGGTGTTATTAGTGTCTTAGGTTCATAAATAGGTTAAAATCATTTTTTTAACTTAGGTTAGTGTCGAAGGCTATTTTTTGTTTGGGAAATAAATTTACAGCCATCCTGCCCGGGATAATAGCTACCTCTGTTTAAATTTAATTGTTAACACAGTGATGTAACAGAAGACAAATATTTCTCTAAATTGAAGGTCATATTACTCACACATTGAAAAGAGTTTCTATGTCTTCAGGGACATGTTCATAGTGGTAACTCGGTGAAAAGTGTAGCTATTTCTCTGATATTTGGTTTATTGCAAATCAGAGGTAAAGACAACTATTTCTCAAGCATATAGGAGCAGCAAATAATATTTTTAAATCAAGGACCATTCATGTTTGAAGATCATTGAAGACCCCCTATGCTATAAACATGATTATTCTTTTAAATAAGATTAATTATTGTTTGACCTAGGAGGATTATTATAAGTGAGTGGTTACATTATATATGCAACTAACCTATAGCTACCCCACTTAAGTGAAGTGGAAATCATAGTATGAGGTATTAGTCATTTAATTATATTGTGGAGTGTTAAGCATAATGGGATGACTTGGCGCTTGTTTTCGAATTATTTCAAAGCATGCCATTACTCCATACCATGATTACAGGAGTGAAATTAGAGGAGTGAGTTTGGTGTTCACTTGACCAAAATTATCTATGCAGGTTGCAGCTAACAGAAGTCATTTCTCCAACAAGCAGGTTTAGTATTTCAATGCAGGAATACCAGGCCTTCGTGTAGGGTTTTGCAATCGGAATCGAAAAGTTGTGTGTTTGTAAGAAGTCTAGCTGTTGGAAGATATGGGAAAAGGTGGTAATGTCAATAGGTCTGAGCCAGCAAAAACTAGGTTCATTGATGCTAGGGCCAAACCTCAGTTTAAATCTGCTGGCTGGTATAAATTTCTACAAAAAAATTCTGGGTAGAATGTGGCTTTAGCTCAGGCTTTTTTCGAGATATTTTATGGTGAAAAGGTCAATCTGGGAGGCAATACATTCAACATCTCCGAGGCCATCATAGCTCGTGTTGCTCAAAACTCTACAACTGGTGAATGTTGGTTCAAAACAAAACGTTGCCCACAGAAGTAAGTCTCTACCTTAAGCCTGAACATGTCAATGTTAAGTGGAATCCAACTACACACATTTCCTGCTTTAAGGCTGAATGGAAACATGTGATCACCACAGTGAAAAAATACATTACATGAGAGGGTAGGTTCTCCTCTGTCCACCATTATCAGTTAAGATTTCTTGCTCATATTTCAGGAGATAGACCTATGAACTTGCCCTATTTTCTATATAAATCCTTGCTTAAAATGTCCCTAAAACTACAGAAGATCCCAAATTACTCTTTGCACAATTTATATCATAGGGGTTTGATTAAAATTCTGATTGTCTATCATCTTAGAAATAAGAATACCACTTGGGATAATTTCCTAAGAGAGGAAGGGTTTGGTAGCATAAACTCTAGGAGAAGGGTAGGGAGGCCAGGGAAAAGATACACCCATGAAAAATCTAGTGCAACCCCTCTCTCAAATAGTTCACGGCCTAACTCTATCCTTTCCTCAGTTTTCTGCCAAGTTAACCCTCCCTCCATCTCAGTCAAAAGGCCAACTAGAAGCTCAACTAGGAAAACTGGAGACCCGGTGCCTATGCCAATAATACCACCAGTTAATGAAGCCCATATCAGCATTTCACATAGATAATCCTAAACCCTAAGGGAATTCATGGAGGAATATAAGAAGAAATTGAAACAGAAAAATGTTATGCCTCCTAAAAAGTCTATGTCAAAAGACAAGGAGCAAATAGCTTCCTCTTCAAGAGGCAAACCTAGGAAGAAGCTCTTCATGGCAGAAGAACCAGTGGAAGTCAACCCTGGTGTGAAAATATCAAGCCATGTTCCTGAAACATCTCATCAAGCACAACCAAGCAGTGATACTTCTCTCACAAAATCCACTCTCTCACGGGTTTTTCTATCTATTAAGAAAGACAAACATAAAATGTCAGAGATTTTTACAGAGGAAGAGCCTACTCTAGCTCAACTAGTCTCCTCCATTGGCTCTTCGATAAAGAATATAAAGAAGACTCTAATACACTCCTACTCCTCTTATGAAGATAGCAGTGACCCTGAGTATACAGAATCAAAGTATGAAGAAGGAGAATCTAGTATATTCATGCATGGAGGTAAGAGGTCTAAGTTCATTCCAAATCCTTATATCCAGAGACCTCATACTAGGCCCAAAAATAAACTCTAAATAAACAGTAAGTTGATTTCTAATCCTTCATTAATAGATGAAATTATCAATATTGAGGAGAGTCCAAAAGATCAAATCAAGAAGAGGAAAAAGACTCAGCCAAAGATTCAAACACAAAGAAAGAGGTCAGATAAGAGGGTAAATAAATCTGAGGCCATCGGGATTTTTGCCTCTATTCTGGACCTCTGAAGAATGAAGGAAAAGGGCTGCCTTTGGGGAAAATTTTAAATTTTGGGCTAATTTCCACGTTTCTGGATATAGCTACTTTTTCTATGAAGGTAGCAATTATTTCTGAATATTATCATATGATGAAAAGGAGCTTCTTTTTGGTCTGATATCATTATGGTGACATCAAAATAGGTGAAGTGGAGGAGATTTCAGTTGTAATGGATGCTTCCAGGTGTCATGAATCCAGCCCCCTCCTAAATTTCAGGGTTATGTTTTTCACTTTTTGAGGAAAATAGCCACATGTCACTTTCACTGTTGTTTACATTTTTTGTGGGGTTGGTTGCACCAGAAAAGAGGAGGAGTCTTCCAACAGACTGCCACATCAAACAACCACTTCGAATTATTAGCCTTCATGATGTTTACTTTATTTATGATATAGCACTTTGTATTAAAATTTTAGGATAAGCCTCATCTCTTGCACGAGATTGTAATAACTTTTTGGAACATATTTACTCCTTTTGTGGAGATGACAGTATCATGTTCTTGTGTATATGTGACAAACTTATATGAAGTAAAGGTTCGTGGTTTTAGAATCTTGACTCATATGATCAGTACTTTTTTAGTGAATGAAATTGAAAGAAACTTCTGAGGACTTATTATCAATCTGGTGTGTGTATTGTTAATTTTCACTTGTGTTTCATATCTTATTATCTTCAGTTACAATTTGCAATCCCTCATGTCGTTATGTGTTTTTATTAGTCTCTTGACATGTTCATATGTTTTATCAAATTTTATTAGTCTCTGTTGCATGGTACAACAACCCTCCCCATTTCTTAATTTTAGAATAAAATTCATTTAGAAATAGGTGCCCTTTCTTTTTAGATAAAAATAAAAGACTTTGAGGAAATCCGATTATTTTAAAATAAAACAATAAAAAATTCATTGTTTAGAAAAGCATGTATCGCATATCGCATACCACAAGTGCATATAATCAAATGTGACATTGAATTTTTCTGATCCGATTGAACTTAAGTCTTATATCGCATCGGCACAAAGCATAAAATTTCATGTTAAAAAGACCGATGCGATAAAGTAAATCGCAATCGCAAATTGGTAAAGTCTTGAGTTGTCATATTTCCTTTGCAAAACTCCGATGCAATGTAACTTATCGCAATCGCATTTTGAAAAGGTTATATTTCATTCTGTCTATTTTATAAACTCCGATGTGATACAACATATAGCAATCGCATTTTGAAAAAGAAAAGATTACTTGTTTTATAAAAGTTCTTATGCGATGGATCCCACCATCATCGCAATCGCATTTCGATGAAAATCATGAACAACTCAATCCCTTTGGAAATTTCCGATGTGATATACCTTTATCGCTAATCGCAAATCGACGGAAAATATGAGATGTCTTTCAAAAACTCTGATGCGATAAATTGCCAGTCTTTATTAATCACTATTTTGTGCCGTGCATATATTATTTATCGGTCAATCGCAATCAGAAAATTCAAAGGGAAAGTTTTACATTAACATTTCAGTATCGCCGATCTCTGATTGTACGAACATCATTAATTGGAAAATAAAACGAATTATGGTAATTGATTCTCATATCAATGCGTGAATGTGACTTTTCTTTAAGGCATTCATTTTTAATACGTGGTTAATCAATTTGGGATCATTAATAAAAAATATTTTCACATAGTTTTTCTCCTAAGTTCATTTCTTCCCATGTCTGAAAGGTTTGTCTCATTTGCAGAGCTATAGAACATCCAACCCTTTTATTCGCCGAACTAGTGAAACGATACCAGACAAAGAAGATGTCTAAGAAGCTTAAGAAATCAAGAATTGTTTCCACCTCAAAGACCACTGCCACTACCACAATGCCAAAAGAAAAACCAGCTAAAATCAAGCTGGTTACAGATACTGCATGCCAGGGTCTCGGGAATCTTTCCTAGGAAGAAGTTTATAAGTTGCTTGAAAAAGAAGACCCTACAGTTACAGAGGTAAAGGAAATAGTGCCAGATGAAGAATCAGATTCAGATGACAATCCAATTAAAGAACTCGCAAATTATTTTCTTCATAGAATTGTGGCTCGGGCGAATGTATTCCCATATTATGACATAATACGATGGGTGATAGATAACACCACCATCACAAACAGAACATTCGTGACAGTTGGGGGAAAGATGTTTGGGTCCTTTAGAGCAGAAGACATCAAAGCAATGTACCATCTACCAGATCCTCAAAATACCTACAACAAAGCCTTCATAGCAGATTTTACCTCAAGCAATGAAATTGAATCAGACCCAATTAAAGAATGGAGACGAGCTCCAGAAAATCATAAGCATGAGACCTCGGGTATGTATTCTATAGAGTCTCTCGCACCTTCATATTGTTATGCTGCTGCCATGATGTGCAGACATTTTGGATACGATAATTCTGCAAGGTTTTCAATTCAGATGGTACCCCTAATTCATGTTGCTATAAATTCTGATATTATGGATTGGTTAGTTATTCTTTCTGATAAGATAGCTAATAGAATTATGGACTATAGAAAGAATAAAAATACTGGAAATACAACCTCGTTTCATTTCTGTGCCTATATCTTAGATGCTTTGTGTTTTAATTATGAATTACCTATTCTGGGTTAGAAATGGACTCCACAGGAACCTGTCTCGATTCACATTACCATAAACATTTGTGGAAGGATCATTTCAATAACCATGTATATAGAATTTTCCACGGCTTCATGTTACCTATCTATCAAATCATTTTTAACCAATTTCCTCCCCGGCTCTCTAAAAAGGCAAAGCTTGATATATCCCTAATCGGCAATTGGTTTGGAGAAGAAAAGTTTACTTATATTAGGGTTTTTGGAAGCATTATTTAACCTCATGTCTTACCTCTAAATGTCCCTAATAAAATTTTAGCTCAAGAAATTTCTTACCAGTTGACAGAAAGAGGGATGTCCAGGTGTTTAAAGAATTCCAAAAAATTGATGTGACCTACCTTTCCTTTCCATTGTGGAACCTATACTCTTAATGATTTTAAATATGCTGAAAAAGAAACCCTTAAGATAATAAATCTGTTGGGGTTCCCATGTTTTGGCCAGGTTGGTAAGACCAAAAGATGAGACAACATCATAACCACTTTCAGACCTTAGCATCTAGCCCTCCTAGTTCTAGAGAGGGATCTCTCTATGGGAGTCAAAGGTATATGTCTTTGAAGCTCAAAAGTTCAAGATGTTAGGCTAGTTATATGCACGGTGTTCGTTTGTTTGATTATGAGCTTGGTTGTTGGGAATCAAGAAGGAAGGGTTCAGCATGAGACAAGGCTGGGCAAAGAGGAATTTAGGAAAATGAGAAATAGTCCAGGGAATACCAAGTCCATTGGGAAATGGATTCAAGAAAGGATTTATTTGCTGTCAATATGCAAGCTTTCAGTTGGGCTAGTCATCTAAAGCCTTGGATCCTAAAAGATGAGGGTGAGACGGAACATTAAGGAGAGAAAGTGAGAAGGAGGAGAAGACACCACTTTCTATCTGTAGATCAGGTCAGAGGTCATTTAAATCCAGACCTGCTTGGACATACTCAAAGGCCACTCTCAAAGGTAACTTAAGGGATCTTAGGAAGGTAACTGGAGTGAAAAATATCCTAGTGAGGTAGAGACTAAGTTCAGTCCTCCCAGTGTTCCCAATTCATCCAATTAAATCCTCACAAGAACATCTAGGAAATATATTCATTAATTCATACATCAGAGAGCAGGCAATGACATCCACTACACTGGTTAAATTAATCGAAACTAATTCTTAGATAGCACATACAACAGAAAACATAAAGGGATGGGAGAGCAGCAACATAAGGCACCTAACAAGGGCGAATCTTATGCCAAATTTCTGATGCGAGCCAGAAGAAATGAAATTTAATGGAAATAAACACAGAGATAGGAAAACATCACCGTAGCTTTAGATCAGGATCCAATGAAATGTGCTTATCATATTAAAAATCAACACCAATCAGGTACAACATAGCCAATAGCTTGGTCATTCAGTCTGAATACATCTTCCTCAGCCTATCTTACGACTATACACAGAAGACTTATCTCAAGAGAAACTACTTGCAATTCTCTGATATCTCATCAACAACCTTTACAATAGTTTTCTCATAGTTTTTATAACTAAAAAAGAGCAGAGGAGATGGGTAGAACACTAAATATAACATTAAACTTAGAAAAGAAGGAGAGGGCCGAAGCCCATTCTATTTTAAACTCTGAGCATTAATCTCTGGAACACTTTGGAGAAAAGAATGGTCTTCTTCAGGCTTCATTAATTCCAGGTATGTCTCTGATGCATTCTAGTTTGATGTACTTCGTAGTACCTTTGGTGAATAAACAAAATGGAACTAAAAAATGGAATGATCTACCATACTTGAGCAACAAATGCTCTGATATCCTTGGACTGCATTCTGGGCGGAGATCTCCTCTGGATCACGGTATGGAATAAAAACAGTATGGACAACCTGTCCTTTCTGGGAGGAAAACATTTTGTTGATGTAGAGAAACCTGTCACATATTAATTTCCATGCCTCTGTCAGTGAAAACCTTGCCGCTGTATCCATACTACGTATTTATGGAGGCGTTTCCGCCTTCTGTACCCTGCGGAACATGCAACTGGACCAATAAAGTCGGTGCAATGGAAGGATGAATGAAATGGTAGTGCGGCGGGGGCAGAATGGAGGCCTTTTACTAAATAATGGTGGCAAAATGTAACGCAATGGTGAAACCGTGACTAATAGGGTTTGGCGGTTGAAATGCAGCGCAGACCATTAGATCATGGTCCGAGAGCGAAGATCAACGGCGAAGATTGACACAGCGGAACGATATATGAAAACAGACGAAACGAACGTGCAACGAAAGACTTTAATGCAAATATGGAACTTAGGTTAAAACCCAAAATACACAGGAAATGGGCGGAAATGCAATGAAACAAGACGAGGTGGAACCCAGCCGGAGGCGGAGGGCGGTCAAATCTTGACCGTTGATTTCAAATACGGATGAACGGCTGCGATTGAATCGGGAAATCACAATCGGAGGGGGGACAGGGGTGGCACACATCGAAACTTCCGATTGCGATTGGGCGGAGTGAGCGATGACCGTCGGATCGAGGGGAGGATGGACGGTTAGGATGGGATCGGGGAATCGCGATCGGCGGATGCGGAAGAGGGAATGTGAGGTGACTGGCGGGGTGCGATGAAGCGCCAACCGTCCGATTTGGAGGCAGATCGACGGCGGAGGAGAAATCGGGAGATTGGAATAGGGGGATGCGAAGGGTCGCGCGTCTAGAAATTGCGATTGCGAATGCGCGGGGAGCGCGATTGAGCGTTGGCCGTTGGATCTAGGGACCAAATCAACAGCTCAGAACAATAGCGATGGACTTGTATAATAAAACAATCGCATCGGAACTTTTCGGTGTTTACACGAGATTTAACGTTCCGCTCCGGTCCTCCGATGCGATTAGCGCTTAAGGCTTAAGCATTGGTCCTAGGCTAAGGGCACATGTGGGGAAGTGGTCAAGGCTAGCGGGAAAGGGGCTTAGGCCTTAATATAAAGTCAAAAGTGGGTTTTGGCCCATTTTAATGGATTTTAAGGCCATTTAAAGGGAAACGATAAGGGGGAAAAGGGGAAAATTAACCAATCAAGGGATAAAAGTGGGGTTTAAAGGGGATTTTGGGAAGATTTAGGAGAGTAAGGGGGAATTTAGGGGGAACAAAGGGGACTTTGGGAAAAAGGGAAAAAAGATAAAGTGGGGGAATTCTGCAGAGATATAAGGGGCGAAATGAGGCCTTTTGAGCAAAACTTTATCGTTCAGCGAGGCTTATTGACTTCATGACAGCAAAGGGAAACAAAAAAAGGCAGGGAACCATGCAAAAGGCTTCAAGGATGATGTGTTTTCAAAGGAAATGCATTCCTTGAAGGCTCAAAAACATTTAGCCCCATGTTTTCTTGTCAAAAATTTATAGGGGGGCTAACAGTGGCTCCACATGGGGATGGTTTCTTCTTGAAGGAGTCAAGAATTCAGAAATTGATCTTTGGTGTAGGCCAGATGCCTGCTACTTAAGCCACCTTTCTTCTTTGATTTTCGGTTGCCACAAATATGATAGATCAATAGAAGCATTCTCTTACAGTCTACCTACCCATCCTACAATCCTAGCATTGTTCTTCTAGGGCGCATTTGAACTAGCAGACCCTTTACGTCATTTATTTTTTCAACAGAAAATAAACCTATTCTACATCTACCCTTATTGCTCCATGAGACCAGATTAGACTGTTGGTCTCATATGTTTCTCTACCTAATCTACCATATGCAGAGATTAAGCTGTCCAGTAGATTTCTTCTCTATATTCTACGATAGAAATTGAAAAAAAGCCAAGCCAGGATTAGACTGTCTGGCTTGCTGTGGACCATGACATGAAGACAAAACTACTCATGGACTGAAACTTGCAGAAAATTTGAAGAAAAAATTTGAAGACTCGAAATCTGAACTCTTGAAGCATCCTTCTTCCTTTGTGACTCAGGTTTTAAGCATATTAGAGTCACTTCCTTTTCTGTTTCAGCTTTGGTTTTGGGCATGTCAGAGCTGATTTATTTTTCTTTATGGCTGGCCCCGATTTTGAGCATGTTAGGACCAGCTCCTTTGTGTCTCTGAGGTTCATGTTTTGGGCATGTCTGAACCTCTCCTTTTTCTTTTCTTTTCTCTTTTTTTTTTTTTTTTTGGAACATTTTCCTCCTTTCTTGAAACCACACAAAACTACAATGGTATGTACAATGGAAGTAAAACTGGAAATTTAAATCATCAGAAATAATTTTTGAGCATCCTGTCATTGACAAGACCCCCAAACAGCTCTGTGCCATCAAGTTCTTGCAAGAAAAATGCATTAGGACCCACAGTGGCTTGGATGATATATGGACCTTGCCACAAACTGTCAAACTTTCCGTGCTTTCCTTTACCCTCTCTTCTTGAATCCCACTTCAGAACCTTGTCACCAATTTTGAAATTGGAAGCTTTGGTTCTTTTGTCGAACAGTCTCTTCATGTTTTCTTAACTTTGACAGATCGGTTGTATACCTCTTCCCTCGTTTGCTGAAGATGAATTATCTCACTTATTCTCCTCACCATACTGTCTTCTTCTGATTGTATCTCATGAACTAACCTGATCACTGGTATCCCAAGACCCGTGGGGAAGATTGCTTCCATCTCATAAACCAGCTGGAATGGTGACATGCCAATAGATTTCTTCGTTGTAAGCCTATCAGCCCACAAAGCATGTACCAACTTGTTGTGCCATGATTTCTTGTTCTCTTCCAACAGTTTCTTGATGATGATCACCAAGATTTTATTAGATGATTCAGCTAGGCCATTACCTTGAGGGTAATAGGCAGTTGAATGACCGAGTGTTATTCCATACCTGTGACAAAAATCAATCATTTTCTTGGATCCAAAAGCAGCTGCATTATCGGTGATTATTTTCCTTGGGCAACCAAAACGAGAGAGGATATGACCTTCTAGGAACCTAATGATGACTGAATCTGTGGCATTCCTAGTAGGTATGGCCTCTATCCACTTAGTAAAGTAGTTTGTGGCAGTCAGGATCCATTTTTGTTGTCCAGCAGAAGGAGGATGAATTTTCCCTATGAAATCTAGGCCCCATTGCATGAAAGGACCTTCCACAGTGATGGGTTGTAAAGGGAGGGGGAGGAGCTTTCTTCTGCCTTCAAAGATTTAGCATTTATGACAGGCAGTTACCATTTTATGGACATCATTGAAGAGTGTGGGCCAATAATAGCCAACCCTGAGTATCTTGTTTGCAGTGGCTTTCCAACTCAAGTGGCCTCCACACTCCCCGGCATGGAATTCTTGTTTAATTCTTTCAGCTTCAGGTTCAGGTAAGCATTTCAGCAATAAGCCATTTGGATTTTTCCAGTATAGATTTTCATTCAAAATGCAGTAGTTTCTAGCTTTCAGTTTCATGAATCTGGCCTTGGTCTTGGACAGTTCTGGAGGAGCATTAAAATTTGTGAGCATGTAAAGGATATCAGAGTACCAAGGAGAGTTCTGAAACTTCTCCTCAACAATGGGGTCGGGAAATCCTTCCTGCTCATCTAAGGCATTTATCATGTTAATATCAAGGGCCTGCAAATTGGATTCAGCCATTAATTGGGCCAAGCCTTGACCTTTGATCAGCTTGGTGGGTTTTATTTCAAGGTCGTATTCCAGGATTGTAGCAATCCATTTGCCCCTTTTCCCATCAGGGTCTTGGGACAGCATATATTTGACCACTATGCTGGGCACATAGGCTATGGTGTGGGAATGCAAAATGTACACCCTAAAGTCTTTTAAGGCCTTGACCAAAGCGTAGGCCTGTTTTTCCATTATGTTGTATTTCAAGGGTGCATCTCTGAGTGCTTTGCTGAAAAAAGCTATAGGCTGTTCATTACCTTTTGAATTTTTCTGCAGCAAGACTGCAGCTATTGTGTGCTTAGAGGAAAATGAGAATATCATGAAGTCCCTCGAGAAGTCAGGGCTAATCAGAATAGGAGCTTGAGTAAGTGCAAGTTTTACAGATTCAAATGATTGTTTAGCTCCCACAGTCCATTTAACTCCCATACCCTTTTTCAGCATGTTGGTCATAGTCCTAAGGTGTTCCGCTAAGTTTGGGATAAACCTCCTAAGGAAGTTAATCTTGCCAATGAAGGACTGTAATTCTTTGATGTTCCTTGGGTGTGTGATCTGAAGTATCCCCTCAACTCTCTGTGGGTCTATCCTAATCCCTTTCTCAGATACAATGTGGCCAAGAAGTTTACTTTCGTGCAGCCCAAAAACAATTTTCTTAGGATTTAATGACAGACCATACCTTCTACATTTTTTGAAAACCTTCCTCAGATGATTGAGGTGTTCTTCCTCGGTTTTAGAATAGACCGTCAAGTCATCCAAGTAGATAACTATGAAGTGCCCTATCTCGTCTGAGAAGGCTATATCCATTGCTCTATGGAAGGTTGCTCCAGCATTCATCAATCCAAAAGGCATTTTCACATACATGAAGGTGCCCCATGGAGTGGTGAAAGCTGTTTTGAGTTGATCTTCTGGGAGTACTAACACTTGGTTATAACCCGAAAAGCCATCTAGCAGGGAGATTCTCTTAGAGCCCACTACTTTCTGTAGGATGTGTTCCATCCTAGGAAAAGGGTAATTATCTTTCAGTGAGGCTCTATTAATATCTCTGAAGTCTATACACAGTTTGATTTCCCCTGTTTTCTTTCTCACAGCCACTAAATTCGATACCCAATCAGAGAACCTTACAGGAACTATTATGCCTGCCTCATACATCTTTTTAATCTCCTTTTCAACTGCAGGCAATTGTTTTGGATTAATTCTGCGGAGTTTTTGTCTGAAAGGCTTATGATTTTCCTTCAAGGGTATCTTGTGTTGTATGATGTTGGTGTCGTAGGCCTTTAAGTCTTCGTAGCTCCATGCAAACACATCAATGAATTCCTTAAACAGGTCAATGTATTTCTTCTTTATGTCTGCAGGTAAATAATTAGCCAGTTTAATCATCTTGGGTTTATCTTCAGCGCCTATGTTGCATTCTTCCACATCAGAGTCTGCATGTTCTATAGTAGGCTTTTTCGCTACATCATCAAAGTCAAAAAGGTCTTCTAAGGGTGCCAGGAATCTGGGTATATTCTGATCTTTGGCCTGCAGCACCTCTATCTCTTCGCAATCTGTGTTTTCACATTTTTCGGTTGGAATTCCAGTTTCTTCATTCAGGGTGTTTATCTCTATGTTACAGGGTGTTGCTTGTTCATCTGGGGGATCCTCACTTGGGCAGCTGCCATCAGATTTTGAGTTTGAATCAGACAATTCAAACTCATTTCTGCCCACTAGAAAATCTTCAATCTGTTTGTCTCCTTCAAAGACCTGCCAGTATTTTTCGTTGTCTGGCACTGCAGGTCTGAACTTGGTCTGAATGATGATTTGTTGGTCAGGGGGAGTCTTAGGATGTGAACTAGCCAGACAAGCTAATCCGTTAGCAATAACGTTTTGACTCCTAGGGACAAACACCAAATCGTATTCTACAATTTTTTTTAGAATGTCCATGGCGTCGTTCATATATGCCCTCAATCTAGGGTGTTTTTCTGCGTATTCACCATTCACTTGTTTGATAACCAACTCTGAGTCTCCTCGCACAGTTATCCTGCGGGCTCCTAAATTTTTCAACAGATTCAGACCAAGGATAAGAGCCTCATACTCTGCAATGTTGTTTGTACATTTGAAATGCAAATTGACAGCATGACTCTCTGCGTAATTACCTTCTTTGTTACGTAACCACACCCCTGCTCCAGCGTTTTTCCTAGTACAGGACCCATCGAAATTCATCTCCCACAGGGGTTCGCCATTATGTTGCAGGGTGGGTTCGGTTCTAGTTTGTGAATCATTCAGCTGTTCATAGTGGGTATGGGATTGAGGGAGGTGGACAGGTTGTTGTTCGTTTTCTGTTTCTGTTTCACTCAGAGTTTTTTTTTCAGTATCCTCCCCATGGTTTTCTTCATCATTTCCTTCTAAGTCTAGGGTAGCCATTATGTTAAAGACCATGGGCTTAGTGTCATTGTTTGCTACTTTTCGTTAGTTCCCAAATCCAGAAAATCCACCTCGTATCGAAACACTAAAATAAGGCGTAAGAAGGACCAACACCAAACCACGCTCGCCCTCGTAGCTAGCCCTACGAGGACAAAGAGAGGGCTGTCTCTGGTCTTTATGAATGAAAATATTCAAATGGGTTTGAGATGATACTAACAACTCGATTTTAGGCTAGATAAACAAATAGGAGGGTTTGATTTTGATTTTTTAGGGGTTTTTGTTGGAAAAAGGGAAGAAAAAAAATTTGGGCTTGGGGATGAGGCCAAATTCTTGCAGAGTTCAAGTTGGGGCAGGTAGGCAATGAATTTGATGTCTTAGATCAAATGAATTGATAGAAAATACTACTAAGAAGCTGAAGAGGGAAAGAGAGTGCAAGGATCCTCTTCAAACTGACGAAGAACATAAAAAACTAAACAAAAGCTTAAGGCAGAGCACCAGCAAATCAATGAATTCTACCTCAATTACTCATTTGTTTAATTCAGAAGCATAGAGAATTATGGAATACATATAAAATTAATGAAACTTACAACAACATGAGAAGAACATCATCAAAACTCAGAAGCCACAAGGATCCCAACAAGTGCTGCAAAACTCTGGTCTTTCCTTTTCCAAAAACTGAAAATGGATGTACAATGAGGTGCCAAACTTTTCCCAAGTATCCAACCCTAAAAATGTCTCATAAAATACAATATATAGACCATCCTAACCCCATCCCATACCTCTAGGGGTCGAGCTCATCCTTCTAGGAGCTGTTTCAACCAATTTCTTAAAAATAGAATCAGTTACATTAAACTTGGGCCGAATTTCTGAAAATAGGTGTTTAAGATGAACTCATATCTCCTAAACCATAGCACCTGTTATAAAACTGAAATATTTTTTTGTAGATAAGGTCATGTTGGAGAAAAACCTCTCTCAAATTTGGGAAATTCGTTTCCAGTTGCTCGCAATATGTTCTACAAAATCATCTCTAAAACAGAAAATCATTAAAAATTTAAATCTGTGAAAATGAGCTGTAAAGATCTAGTCACATATCCCAATTCGTGACACCTTTGAATAAACTGAAAGATTTGTTTGTTATATGGCTTGTGGTTAACAAAAAACTCCTTGGGTTTTGCAAAATTACTTTCCATCTGCTGTAAAATGGCCTCGCACTAAAATGACTAAAACAGTAAAAAGTATGAAAAAATTTCTTTGTTTTAATGTAGGCTCCAAATATCATTGTATATATCCCACATAGTAGCACCTGTGCATAAACTGAAGTGGGTTTTTGTTATTTGGTATGTTATGAACAAAAATATCTTTCAATTTTGAAAAATTCCTTACCATTATTTCAAAAACTGATTTTGTGCTAAACTTTTCATTGTGTGCAGCAACTGACCTCATAACCAAGAATCACTCATTCATTTCGATCATATCTTCTAATCCGGGAGCTGGTTATGGGAGTGTGATATACCGTTGGAAAGGTTTTTCTGAGCTTCTTCTGATGGAAACACTTGTGACATGTTTTTTTTTGCTGAAAATCATGTGCAAAACATCTAACAAAACCAGACATAGTAAGAGCTCATGTTGATCTCTGGTGGAAGGCTGCAAAGACTGACACTAACAGGTTCTCCTACGGATTGGTCATTGTACAGGATGAATGAATCCATATCTGTATGCACAGAGCATAAATGGGAATTTTTGGGCTTCTCGGGGCTGCTGACTAGGAATTTCATTTGGGACTCCCTATACCGTCTTCTAAGTTGGCCAAATATAGGGACAGTGGCATATGAGCCATCCATCTGCATTGTTCCTTGCAGTTTGGCTCCCCATGATCTCGATAATAACATGCCATACTTGGGTGGCACATCTGCCACCACAACATCCATGACCATACATTTAGCAGGGATCTGGGCCAAACTCACACATAAGTCTTTAATTAAGCCAAGGCATTTTACTCTACTGGAATCAAATGAATACAGATCTTTGTAAGGGCGGGTTATCTCTAGACCTATTTTTTCCATAAATACCTTGGGCATTAAGTTGTGAGATGCTCCAGAGTCATGCATTGCATTGTGAAGAATCTTATTGTGGATATTCAAACTGATATAAAAAGGTGGTACTACCCCCTCCTGAAACTTTCCCTCAATCTTTGGACCAAACAGGAGGGCAGGTTGGTCGTCATTCAGATTTACAGTATCATTGTTTTCCCCTAAATTCAAGGCTTTAAAAATTTGGCCTTTATATACATCCTGAGTGGCCAGCTCAGAAAGTGGAACAGAGATTTTAATTTTTTCAATCTCGCTTTCCAGATTGAAAGTGGACTGACTCTTTGGAATGTTCAACTCTGCTTTATTAGCCACCGCCTTGGTGACCGAATCAGTGTGTTGATTCTCACTATGTACAGTGTTAGGAACTGTCGTATCAGGTGTACCACCTGAAGTGCTAGTACTGCTAGTGGGTTGGTTTTTTTTTCTGTGTTTTGGTTGTCCTTTTCTTCGTTCTTCCCAGAACCCTCAGTTGCTGATTTGGTACTTTCAGCAGCTGCTTTAGAAGATTTCTCAAGCCTTTTCTTGATAGTGACCTCAGGATTTTTGGGTTTGGGGGTGTCTTGGCTCTTTTTTCTCCTATGCTCATATTGTTCTCTGACCTACATCATGGAATTTTCAAATCCTAATCTGTAATCTTCATATTCCAATCATTCCTCTTCCCAACCAGAGGGTGAAGGCTAGTCTTCTTCTGAATAACAGTTATGGATTGAACCTTCTATTTCAAACATATTAATTGTGTTTCCCTCAAACTCTTCTATGATTCCCTCATCTTCATCAAGAAATTTTTGGAATGGGGGAATAACTTGTTGATCTGACTCTTTTTGTCTGTTGGGAGTGTTATTGTTTCTCCTAAAGTTCTGGTTCTGATTTTGGTTTCTATTCTGATTACTGACTGTGACAACCATTTTTTCCATCATTTGTTGTAACCTTTCCACATTTTTAGATAGCTTATCATAATTTTGGTCAGATGTGGAAGCTACATTGTCATCTCTATATGTTACCCTTCTCTCGGATTTCAGCCTTGCTCTTTTCTCAATCAAGTTGGCTTCTATATTCACTGCTCCTTTCTGCATGTCCTCCAATGTGTTTTATTCCTTATCTCTAAGCTCATAGGACATGTCAGCATCAAAACCCTCAGGGTATTTTGCTAGGGCCATGCCTTGTGGAGGTTTCATATGTGGAGGGAGAGCATTATAAATGTTGTTGAATCTTGTTGTGTAATCGTGAACACTCTCTCCTACATTTCTTTTAAGGGTCATGTATTCTGCCAGGAGCTGGCGAGGGTTTTCCCTAGTTTCCCATTTGTTTATGAAAGTCTGATACAAGCCCAGAAGATCATTGATGCTACCTGGAGGCAGGCCCTTAAACCATTTCTTCACATCACCCCCTAAGCTTTGGGCAAAGATCCTCATTTTGACAGTATCATCATCAATTTCCATGTAGTCAAAAGAATCTTTCATTTTATCTACGTGTTGTTGGGCTGTGATGGATTCTTTAGCAGTGAAGTGTGGGATTTTTTACTGATAATCATTGGGTAAGGGTAACAAGGGTTGAGGTAAAACCAGAGGTGCATACCAGGCTGCCATGATAATGTTCTGATGGGGTACAGGGTTGACTTGAGCGGCTGGTATATGGATGACAGGGATATTATGACCAGCAGAGGACTGATGAGCAGACCTAGGGTGACTGAGCCCCAAGTTTTGTATGAAATGTAAATCAGGAGGTGTAGATGGAGGGGTCTGTCTATTCCCAAGGTGTCTGCCACCTTGCTATGGTGAATCAGGAAGCTCAGAGTCTGGATGGTCTAAGCTACTGAATGACCTAGTTCTAGATAAGTTGTTTGGCTGGTCTAGATCAAGGTGAAAATGTGAGAGAGTTGTCAGATCTTCTGGTGCAGAATTAGCTCTATGGATGTGTTTGGAAATAGTTGATCTTTTAGGTGCAGGAGCTCCCTTAAGGATGCTCTCAGGATTGTCAACTATTTCAGGTGGGTCTGGGTTAGGGTAAGCTCTTGTATGAATTGTTCTAGAAGCCAGAATGTTGTTTTATGATCCAGCAGCTTAACCCTGCTTGTTACTTCTATTGTGGTCGATGTTGTTTTGGAGGCTGGTCTCCCAGTGGAGTCTTATGTGAAACCAAGATAGTCAGCAGGCCTACTGATCACCAGTAGAGTAAGATAGTCGGCCTACTTGAGCAGCAAATGCTCTGATATCCTTGGACTGCGTTCTGGGCGGAGATCTCCTTTGGAGCATGGTATGGAATAAAAATAGTATGGACAACCCGTCCTTTCTGGGAGGAAAACATTCTGCTGATGTAGAGAAACCCGTCACGTATTAATTTCCATGCCTCTGTCAGTGAAAACCTTGCCGCTGTATCCATACTGCGTATTTATGGAGGCATGTCCGCCTTCTGTACCCTGCGGAACACGCAACTGGACCAAGAAAGTCGGTGCAATGGAAGGATGGATGAAATGGTAGTGCGGCGGGGGTGGAATGGAAGCCTTTTACTAAATAATGGTGGAAAAATGTAACGCAATGGTGAAATCATGAATAATAGGGTTTGGCAGTTGAAATGCAGCGCAGACCATTAGATCATGGTTCGGGAGCGAAGATCAACGGCAGAGATTGACGCAGCGGAACGATATATGAAAACGGACGAGACGAATGTGCAACGTAAGACTTTAATGCAAATATGGAACTTAGGTTAAAACCCAAAATGCACAGGAAATGGGTGGAAATGCAATGAAACAAGACGAGGTGGGACCCAGCCGGAGGCGAAGGGCGGTCAAATCTTGACCGTTGATTTCAAATACGGATGAACGACTGTGATTGAATCGGGAAATCACAATCGGAGGGGGGACAGGGGTGGCACACATCGAAACTTCTGATTGCGATTGGGCGGAGTGAGCGATAACCGTCGGGCGAGGGGAGGATGGATGGTTAGGATGGGATCGGGGAATTGCGATCGACGGATGCGGAAGAGGGAATGCGAGGCGACTGGCGGGGTGCGATGAAGCGCCAACCGTCCGATTTGGAGGCAGATCGACGGCGGAGGAGCAATCGGGAGATCGCAATCGGGGGATGCGAAGGGTAGCGCGTTTGGAAATTGTGATTGCGAATGGGCAGGGAGCACGATTGAGCACTGGTCGTTGGATCTGGGGACCAGATCAACGACTCAGAACAATAGCGGTGGACTTGTATAATAAAACAATCGCATCGGAACTTTTCGGTGTTTACATAAGATTTAACGTTCCGCTCCGGTCTTCCGATGCGATTAGCGCTTAAGGCTTAAGCTTTGGTCCTAGGCTAAGGGCACATGTGGGGAAGTGGTCGGGGCTAGCGGGAAAGGGGCTTAGGCCTTAATATAAAGTCAAAAGTGGGTTTTGGCCCATTTTAATGGATTTTAGGGCCATTTAAAGGGAAACGATAAGGGGGAAAAGGGGAAAATTAACCAATCAAGGGATAAAAGTGGGGTTTAAAGGGGATTTTGGGAAGATTTAGGAGAGTAAGGGGGAATTTAGGGGGAACAAAGGGGACTTTGGGAAAAAGGGAAAAAAGATAAAGTGGGGGAATTTTGCAGAGATATAAGGGGCGAAATAAGGCCTTTTGAGAAAAAATTTATCGTTCAGCAAGGCTTATTGACTTCATGACAGCAGAGGGAAACAAAAAAAGGCAGAGAACTATGCAAAAGGCTTCAAGGATGATGTGTTTTAAAAGGAAATGCATTCCTTGAAGGCTCAAAAACATTTAGCCCCCTGTTTTCTTGTCAAAAATTTATAGGGGGGCTAACAAAATCTTAAGCTTGCAACCATTCCAGGCAAACAATATGATCCAAATAAAGTGGCTTTTGATTTCACAACTTTGGTCCAAATTTCTAAGTTTGAGCATGACCCTGATGACTTTAATGATTTATTTGTCTCAATTGAGAAATTTTCCCGAGTTTATGATCTAGCTAAATCTAAGTTTCAAGCAGAATATATGAACAAATTTATGCAGTTCAGAAGTCAGAGATTACTTAAAATTCCCCTTGACCAGCTGAGGATTCCTTTACAAGAAAATGAAAGTATGGAAATAGAACAAAAGAAAAAAGAAGTGTCTACCAGCAAAATTGATGTGCAGACAGAAAAGGAGAATACAGGTACCAAAACTGATATGCAGTCTGAAGAAAGATATATAGGTAATAAGCCCGATAATCAACTTGGAAGAGAAAAGACCACAGAAAAAGTGGGAAATTCTGCTGAAACCATTGTTACTCCCCATTTGTTAAGACAATATGAACAATTTGAACAGCAAATAAGTGGACAAAATAATCCTCAAGTTGATAATTTGAATAATCAGGATATGGAGATCATTCGTGAACATCCATCATAAGAAATTATGTTGAGAGTTGAAGACATCCCTCCTCTGGATATCTTTTATAGTCCTAAGCATAGGGCTGTTGTCAGAAAACAAAGGAAAAGAAGGAGGATAGATCAAGGACCACTTGCAACTCGACAAGTTGAATTAATGAATATTGTATAGAAGAATACTGAGGTAAATCCTTTAGAGGATCTTACCAAACTATCACAATATGCAGGTGCCTATAGTGCAGCCACTATAGATAAAGCTACTGAAGTCACTCAATTGATAAAGCAAAAAGACTTACAGATAGCATTGCAAGAGGAGAAAACAATCGGTGATAAGAAAAAATATTACAGTTGGAGCAGTAGTTGGAAGAAGAAAGACTCAGAGCCAAACAATTGGAAGAACAACTGAGTATTGAAAAGAAGAAGCTTGATCAGCAAGCTTTGAATAAACAACGAAAGTTGTCTCAAGAAGTATCAAAATTACAAACCTTGCTGTAAAATGAGAAAACTACCAAAGAAGAGCAAGAAAAAATATTTCAAGCAAAATTGGATAAATTTAAGGATTATCCTAAAATTGACTAATTTAAAACAAAAGCTCTAGAAACAAGTAAGTTATCGTCTCAGCAGTTGGATGATCTGTGTCAAAAAATTGCACAAGCTGAACCTTTATGTGAAATAACATCATCTCTCATCGATGAAGCAGTCAACATCAGAACTAAATTTGAAAATGCAGATGATAAGATTTCAAAATTTATTTCATGGCAGGACTCAGAACAAGGAAAGAGTGCAAATCTTCCCAAGATCGAAGAAAGGCATAAATCAATTTCGTTTGCTGAATGGGAAACACAGTTGATTAAAGAAGAACGTGCTACATCAAGGGCCAGAGCCATGATGAACAATCTGACACAATTAGTTAATGATAGTTTATATGCTACTAATTTAATTTCATATTGTACTCCAGGTAAATTTCCAAAGGTGAAAGAAACTGATACTAGGTGGAAGCAGGAATTAATCAACAAGAATCAAAAGATCAGAAAAATACAGGAAATTACATGGTATTTCCTATGGACATATTTGATCAAACCACACAATTAGCAGATGGAAACCAAATGCCCATCTAATGCCATCAATTACATCATTCTAGAACTCTCCGATGCCACATGCACCTGTCAGTTTCAAGGCTAATTCATCCAACCGAAGTTAAAGATATGCTTAAAATTTTCCAGCTTAGCACATTGGGGATTGAAGAAATTCAATGAATCTATTTTATTGGATATCGCAAGTCTATTCTCGGATCTCCTATGATCATTTCTAGCATAAGTTGTAGTTAATTTGTTTTCTGAATTTCCTATTTAAACCCCTTTCAAGCATTTAGAAAGGGGTCCTGAATTTTTAATATTTTGGCTCTAGATAATACATTTTTGTACTCCATTGACTATCTTATTTTTTATAAAGGATCACATTCTATGATTTCATGGTGAATTGTTTTTGAGAGTTGCATTTCTGTACCTTGAAGATTTTTCTAAGTTAAAGCACAGGATCTAGATATCGAATTGCATCAATAAAATATCTTAATGAATATGGTATTTCTATCGATTTACTGTTATTTTCTCTATGTAATGAAGTATTCTCTTTGAAATTTGCTATCATTTATATATGCTTGTTTCTCAAATATTTATTTATCATATCATTTCTGAAGATATAGAAATATTCATCTATCATAGTATGTGCAAATGATATATAGAATTATGAATGCGATGTGCTATTCTAACCCTGTTTAATTTCTTAAACAGAGTTATCATTATATGATACTACATCTTTCTATTGAATAATAATACATTATCATGGTTATTTGTTTAATTGAAATAATATTTAAGTCTTATTCATATTTAATACCCGGGTTAGTTTTAGAATTATTTGCAAGTTATAGCTTAAGTTAGATAGATTAGCTCAGTTAGTTAGTTCCATTTATCCACTTGCACAAACACTCCATCACCAATCCATTTATTATTACGAAATTGGTCCTATAAATCCAGTCGGAGCCACCACACCAAACGGAAAAGGAGTTGTCCTAAGGTCCGGACTGGTGGTTTTCCCCCAATGTTTGAAGCAACGATTTTCGAGGCTTCAACATTTCTGGCACTAGAAGGAGGGCCTAAGCTATGAATGGCATGTAAATAAAAATCTACAGGCCATTCCAAGAGCAATTCACCCTCATCACCTTCTTCGATTTCCTCTACATCTCAAATCTCTAGGGAAGAAATTGAGAATAATATCAATACACCCACTACCAAAGCTTTAGATTTGTCAGACAATCAACCTCCTGAGTCCCCTGAAATACAAGCTTTAGTTCATAAACTCCAAGAGTTATCATTATCTTTAGAAGAGTTTGAATTATCCGAAGGTAGTGTTACATCACAATTTGTTTCTTCCAAACCTCTCACTAGGTCACAAAGCGAAAAACTTGGTATTCCTCCAAAGGAATTTCATTTACCTAGTCGAGTTAAAACCAGAAAAACACCGTCGGAATCAGGTAGCGATATTATTTCTTCATCACAAACTCACTCATCTACTTCCTAAACTAAAACCCAGAAGAGTATAGTTATTCCAACAACCTCTACTCACACACCAGTTGTCTCTTCAAGTCCCTCAGTAGTTATCACAACAATGGCATAAAGACCATGGACTAATCCAAGGGCTGTTGAAATGCCTGCACCTTTGCATGATTTGCCAGATCATCCTGAAAAATGGCTGCCAAAATTTAGTCCTGACCTTGGTATACAAGCATAAGAACACATTAATAACTTTATGTTATCTGTAAATTTAAATGCAGTACAACATGAAGATGTTGTGGTTAGGTTATTCCCTTATACTTTACAAGGGGTAGTAGGATCCTGGTATTTTTCATTACCATCAGGATCTATTAAAAGTTGGGATATTTTCCAGGAACATTTCTTAACCAAATTTGGAGATGATAGATCAATAGCAACTCTAATTAACGATCTCTCCAATTTGAGAGCAGAATCCAAAGAACCCATTAAATATTTTAATTCTCGATTCAACAAACTTTTGAATAAAATTCCTACAACCTCAAAACCTAGTGAGCAATTCCGAAGTGAATGGTATATAACAGCTTTGCCTTCAAATATAGCCATTTTTGTAGATAGAGCTACTAAACCTACTTTAGTTGAAAATATGAAAGAAGCAATTGCAGTAGAATGACGGATCATTGCTTTGGATAAAAAGAATGCTAATGAGGAAAGAAAATCCAAAAAAGTTAGTTTTAAGGATGACTCAAAGAAGAAAACACCTAGGGATCCTTATGACATGGAAGGCTTACAGAAATTTCTGAAGACTTTGTCCAATGAAATGATCGAAATCAAAAAACAAGTAGTAGAAACTTCTACCAAAAGGCCATTCAGAAATTTCAAAAGGAATCAGAAAACTGAATCTAAACCACCCAATTCAATATCCAATGCAGAGTCAGATCTAGAAGAAGATGAAGAAGAAGATACACCTATATTATTGGAAGAAGATGAAGAAGAAGAAATAGTTGAATTACATGGGATGTGGGATTTCATTCTTCCTAATTCAAACAGTGAAAAAGAACAAGAAACCATGCTAGTAAGTACAAGAAGTAAATCTACAGCAGAGCCTATCCAAACAGTTCCCAAGAAGAAAATTTCAACTTCAACTACTAAAGACAAATCCCCTGTAAAGAAAACTTTCTCTTTTCCTACTCAAAATCAACCATCATCTTCTAATCCTCCTACAGCAACATCTAAGACTCTGGTGGTATCAGATCCTATGGATTATAACATTGTTGAAGACATGAAGAAAACCAGAGTGAATATCTCTCTACATGAACTCAGCAAACTTAAGCATCAACAAAAGTTGTTATTGAAAGAATTAAATGCAACACCTATTTCTCCTCTACCAAGTGGTGTAGTTGCCAAAGTAGCCAAAGGATCAGGTAAGCCACCAGATAAAGTAGATGCTACTGATACTGTTCTTATTGGAGAAAGATCAAATTCTCAGACACCTCCTTTCCTTTTGACTTATGAAATCTATAACAAGAATTTCCATAACTGCTTGATAGATTCAGAAGCATCATCTAACATAATTCCTACTTCAGTCTACTCAAAATTAAACATCAAACCCCAGAAAATTGTAGTTCATATTGTTCAATTAGATCGGACTAAAGTGCAAGTTGTGGGAGAAATTAATTCAGTCACCATTAGGTTAGCCTCTGATCCCAGGATAGTCCAGAGAATTCATATACTGATTGTAGATATTCCTGAGTTTTATGGATTAGTATTGAGCAGGGATTGGTCTTCAAAGCTTAATGGTTACATCGCCACTGATTATTCTCACATGTGGCATCCTCACAAAGGGAAACCAAATCAAATCAAGGTTGAGCGAGAAAAACACATGATGCATACTGTAACAGAATTTGAACAAGCAAATGAACCTGTAGCTTTTAATAACAACATTCTCGGAGGTTATTCTGCTGAATCATTTCTTGGAAATTTCACAGCACCGCAATCACCTTTTTCTGTAAATACTTTTATTTCTCAAATTGAAAATTTTTCACAAACTGATTCTTCAAGAATTATTAATGTTTATGATCAATCTGTAGATAAACCTGTAGATAAGTCTTTATTTTGGTCTTTGTATTTTGATGGATCAAAATCCAATGATGGTGCAGGAGCAGGATGCGTTTTAGTTGATCCAGATGGGGAGAAAAATATGCTCTCATGTAGATTAGAATTTGAGTGTACAAATAACACTGCAGAATATGAAGCCTTGATTCAAGGGCTTTATAAAGAAAAAGGGTTGAATGTTAAGTACCTGAAAGTGTATGGTGATTCCGAAATTGTTATCAGACAAATAAGAAACATTATCCATTGTCTTTCAGATCATATTAAACATTATAAATCCCTTGTTCAAGATCTTACCACTCAATTTTTAGCATTCGACATCTTTTCCATCCCTAGAACTTAGAATTCAGCAGCTGATTTGTTAGCTAATGTTGCTTCCAAGCTCCTCCCAGCTGAATATTATAGTCCAAATAGGTTTTCAGTTGAATTAATCTTTAGACCTTCTGTGTCGGATAATGTCACCAATTGGAGAGTATTTTATCATGATAATGATATCTTAAATTTCTTGACTTCAGAAAAATCTTATGATGGCCAAATAATTGATGAAAGTGGTCATGATCTTCAAAACACATCAAAAGACAATGAAAATCCTATTCCCAAATCTGTAGTCAAACTTGAAGACTTATATGATATCAAATATAGATTTAAAAAGGTTACTAATGCTAAACTTCAGAGTTCTACTTTGAAGTTTGAATTAGTAAATCTTGGTACTGAGTCTAAACCACAAAATGTTAATTTAGGACTCGAGTTAACATCAGAGGAAAGGACAGCTTTCATCAGACTTCTGAATAAGTAAAAAAATGTATTTGCTTGGAATTATGAGGATTTGAAAACTTATGATACTTATTTTATCCAACATACTATTCCAATGCTTTCCGATGTAAAGCCAGTGCAACAGAAATTAAGAAAAATTCATCCCAATCTGGAAGGACAAATCAAGTTAGAATTGAACAAACTTTTGAAGGCGAAAATTATTTTTCCTGTAAGACATTCTAGTTGGGTCTCAAACATGGTTCTTGTAAGGAAGAAGAATGGAGATATCAGAATCTGTATTGATTTTAGAAATCTGAATAAGGCATGTCAAAAGGATAACTTCCCATTGCCAACGATGGAACAAATACTTCAAAAGGTAGCTGGTTTTGAACTCATGTCTTTTCTTGATGGTTTTTCAGGCTATAACCAAATATTGGTACATCTAGATGATAGGCTAAAAACTACTTTCAAAACCAAATGGGGAACTTATGCCTACCAAAAGATGCCTTTTGGTTTGATAAATGCAGGAGCTACTTTCCAGAGAGTCGTGGATATAGCATTCAAGGGTGTGATTAATAGATCAGTTGTTATTTATCTTGATTACATAACCGTATTTTCAAAGAAAAGAGCTAATCATCTGCATGATTTGAAACAAATATTTGAACAATATAGAAGATTTGGCATTTCTTTAAATCCAAAGAAATCCTTCTTTGCTCTCAATGAAGGAAAGCTCCTAGGATTTGTTGTGTCCAAAGATGGCATATATATTGATCCTGATAGAGTAAAAGAAATTTCTGATATTTCTTTACCACATAACAAGAAATCCATGCAATCCTTTTTGGGACAGATTAATTTTGTCAAGAGATTTATTCCTGTTTTTTCTCAAATAGTTTTACCTTTGTATAATATGATTAAGAAAAAATCAGTTTTCAAATGGTTACATAAAGAAAAAGAAACCTTTGATTCAATCAAACAGGCAATCATTAATGCACCTACATTGAATACTCCTGATTTTTCTAAACATTTTATTCTATATACTTTGGCTAATGAAACATCCTATGTTGATGTTTTAACACAACCCAATGATCAACGAGAGGAAGCACCAATCTCTTTCTTTAGCTCAAATCTGCAAGGAGCCGAACTTAACTACTCCGATGTAGAAAAACAAGCCTTGTTGTATTTAAATCAATTAAAAATTTTAGACCTTTTCTCCTAAAAACACATAAAAAGATTATTGTCCCATTCTCTGCATTGAGACAATTGTTAATACAAAAGGAAGTAGGAGAAAGAGAGCTAATTGGGTAACATCTCTAAAAGAGTATGATATTGACATTAAGCCAACTAAAATTGTTAGAGGATAAGGTTTTTGCATATTGTTAGCTGGAGCTTCCAACATACCAGAGCATCAAGATCAAGATAATTTTGTCCAAGTAAATCAGATAAGTGTTATAGATTTTGAATCTCAATATGCTGATCTGATTTTTTACTTGAAAAATGGGTATGCTCCTTCTAATCTCAGCTACAAGAACAAGCGTGCTTTAAGATTAAAATCCAAACACTTCGAAATCGTTGATGATGTGTTATTCAGAAGAAATTATGATTCAATTTTATTAAGATGTCTTGAAAAAACTGAAGCACACAAGGTGTTGCAGGAATTACATGATGGACCAGCAGGTGGACATTTTGGAGGTGATACCACAGCTCAAAAAATAATCCATGCTGGTTACTATTAGCCTACCTTGTTCAGAGATGCACATGATTATGTAAGGAAATGCGAGATTTGTCAAACTGCTAGTGGAAGACAAAGGAAACTAGCCTTTCCTTTACAACTAGTAAACATTGAGAAACCATTTGAACAATGGGGACTTGATATTATTGGAGAAATTGTTCCACATTCTTCCAAGCAACACAGATACATCCTTACAGAAATGGATTACTTTACAAAGTGGGTAGAAGCAATTTCTTTAAAGGCAGCCAATTCTGATGAAATCATTGAATTCATTGTTCCCTTCATCATTACCAGGTTTGGTGTACCTAACGCTCTTGTTTTTTACAATGCATCTTATTTTTCTGGGAATAGTATAATGTAATTTGCAATCAAAAGAGGTTTCAAATTGAAATATTCAGCAAATTATTATCCACAAGGTAATGGTTTAGCTGAATCAACAAATAAAAATCTTATCAAAATCATCAAAAGAACAATTGATCAAAGTCAAAAGAACTGGCATAAATCTTTAATTTTTGCATTATGGGTTGATCGCATAACTCATAAGGTTTCAATAGGTACTTCACCTTTTAATCTAGTCTATGGAAAAGAAGTTGTAATACCATCAAACCTAATACTTCCATCTTTAGCCCTAGTTCAATTCCTTGAAGAGAATCCTTCATCATCTATTCAATTGAGATTTGATCAAATTCTTAAATTAGAAGAAGATAGAGAGAAAGCAAAAAGTATTCATGCCAAACATCAACAACTCATAAAATCTTCTTTTTATTCAAATTCTACCAGATCCAAAACCTTGAAAACTGGTGATCTTGTTCTGAAATGGTACAAAGCACATGAAGATAAGGGTAAGCATACCAAATTTCAAAAAATGTGGCTTGGACCATTTCAGATTGCTGAAAAGATAGGCTCATCAACGTTCATATTGCAAAATTTAACAGGAAAGAGAGAATCTCTTCCTGCGAATGGGCTTGTCTTGAAAAAAATATTTTCTTAAGAAGGTAACCCCTTCTTACATGTATATATTCAATTATGCAAGTGTTATTGTTTACAAATAAGGTTGCTAATAGTCTTTAATTGGCTTTTTACTATTTAAAAATTTCTTTAAGAAAATATTATAAATACTTATTTATGTAAACAAGAATCTTTAAGGAAATGATTACAATTTTAGATAATCAAAATAAAATATTAAAATTTGAAAATATGTTTAAACATTTGCAAAATCTTCTGAAACTTCGAAAATATTGTAAATCATTATAAGTTTGTTAAGCAGAGAAATATTATCTATAAAAAGTAAAGACTTTTCCAATTTTGGCACTTAAAACTCTACAAAATTGCCATCCATTGACTCTTAAGGAGAAAATTATTTCACCCATCCATTAAGGTTGTGATTTTTTAGGATGTAATTCTAAAAAATGATTGATCTAAATTTAAAAGATAAGAGGTCTCATCACGAGCCGGCTTACCATGATCATAAGAAATAATTGAACTGAAATTACTACCACTGCATACCAAAACAGGGTAATGGCTTATAATCATAAGATAAGGGGTCTCATCACGAGCCAGCTTGTTCAGTTCAGTTACAACTAGTGAGTGGCATTGTTATTAACTGGCTACCAAACCAGAACAATGGCTTTTAAATTAAAATAAAAGAGAAAAAACACAAGATGGTATATCTTATGAGTTTATCTTTTAAAGAGTCATGCTCTTAGATGGATGGGAAAATGAATGATTGATGGTTAAAAGGTAACCCTATCGAGACTATGAACATTTGCAGGCAGCAGAGGCACTACCTATGACAATTAGAGTAAATCACAAAGCTAAAAGCGGAGAGGCCCCCTACTTTATCTTTATTAACCAATCAAAGTTTGATAAAACCAAAAAATGTTTTTTTATTTTTGAAGAATAAAAAAGAGATTGTAAGTGGTTTCTATTCTTTTTCAGAGTTATATTTTATTTAAATTTCTCTAAGATAGTTTTCATCATCTTTAAAACTTTTTACTTACTTAAGATATAGTGTTCATTTTATTTTTTCAGAGATAATTGTTTCTTCCAGTGAATTGCTAATTGTTGTACGGTACAACAACCCTCCCCATTTCTTGATTTTAGAATAAAATTCATTTATAAATAGGTTCCCTTTCTTTTTAGATAAAAATAAAAGACTTTGACGAAATCCTATTATTTTAAAATAAAACAATAAAAAATTCATTTTTTAGAAAAGCATGTATCGCATATCGCATACCACAAGTGCATATAATCAACTGTGACATTGAATTTTTCCGATCCGATTGAACTTAAGTCTTATATCGCATCGGCACAAAGCATAAAATTTCATGTTAAAAATACCGATGCGATAAAGTAAATCGCAATCGCAAATCGGTAAAGTCTTGAGTTGTCATATTTCCTTTGCAAAATTCCGAT
This sequence comes from Pinus albicaulis, assembly GCA_034641835.2. Taxonomy (NCBI): domain Eukaryota; kingdom Viridiplantae; phylum Streptophyta; class Pinopsida; order Pinales; family Pinaceae; genus Pinus; species Pinus albicaulis. The sequence continues at coordinate 45,291,899 of CM076573.1, read as the reverse complement.
GCGATGTAACTTATCGCAGTCACATTTTGAAAAGGTTATCTTTCATTCGGTCTATTTTATAAACTCCGATGCGATACAACATATCGCAATCGCATTTTGAAAAAGCAAAGATTACGTGTTTTATAAAAGTTCCGATGCGATGGATCCCACCATCATCGCAATCGCATTTCAGTGAAAATCATGAACAACTCAATCCCTTTGGAAATATCCGATGTGATATACATTTATCGCTAATCACAAATCGGCGGAAAATATGAGATGTCTTTCAAAAACTTCGATGCGATGAATTTTCAGTCTTTATTAATCGCTATTTTGCATCGCACATATATTATTTATCGGTCAATCGCAATCAGAAAATTCAAAGGGAAAGTTTTACATTAACATTTCAATATCGTCAATCTCCGATTGTACGAACATCATTAATTGGAAAATCAAACGAATTATGGTAATTGATTCTCATATCAATGCGTGAATGTGAATTTTCTTTAAGGCATTCATTTTTAATACGTGGTTAATCAATTTGGGATCATTAATAAATAAAAATATTTTCGCATAGTTGTTCTCCTAACTTCATTTCTTCCCGCGTCTGAAAGGTTTGTCTCATTTGTAGAGCTATAGAACATTCGACCCTTTTGTTCGCCGAACTAGTGAAACGATACCAGACGAAGAAGATGTCTAAGAAGCTTAAGAAATCAAGAATTGTTTCTGCCTCAAAGACCGCTACCACTACCACAATGCCAAAAGAAAAACCAGCTAAAATCAAGCTAGTTACAGATACTGCATGCCAGGGTATCGGGAAGCTTTCCTGGGAAGAAGTTTATAACTTGCTTGAAAAAGAAGACCCTACAGTTACAGAGGTAAAGGCAGCAGTGCCAGATGAAGAATCAAATTCAGATGACAATCCCCTTAAAGAACTCGCAAATTCTTTTCTTCATAGAATTGCAGCTCGGGCTAATGTATTCCCATATTATGACATAATACGATGGGTGATAGACAACACCACCATCACAAACAGAACATTCGTGACAGTTGGGGGAAAGATGTTTGGGTCCTTTAGAGCAGAAGACATCAAAGCAATATACCATCTGCTAGATCCTCAAAAGACCTACAGCAAAGCCTTCATAGCAGATTTTACCTCAAGTAATTAAATTGAATCAGACCCAATTAAAGAATGGAGACGAGCTCCAGAAAAGCATAAGCATGAGACCTCAAGTATGTATTCTGTAGAGTCTCTCGCACTTCTGTATTGTTATGTTGCTGCCATGATGTGCAGACTTTTTGGATAGGATAATTCTGCAAGGTTTTCAATTCAGATGGTACCCCTTATTCATGCTGCTATAAATTTTGAGATTATGGATTGGTCAGTTATTCTTTCTGATAAGATAGCTAACAGAATTCTGGACTACATAAAGAATAAAAATACTGGAAATACAACCCCATTTCATTTATGTGCCTATATCTTAGATGCTTTGTGTTTTAATTATGAATTCCCTATTCTGGGTTGGAAATGGACTCCACAGGAACATGCCCCGATTCACATTTACCATCAACATTTGTGGAAGGCTCATTTCAAGAACCATGTATATAGAATTTCCACAGCTTCATGTTACCTATCTATCAAATCATTTTTAACCAATTTCCTCCCCGGCTCTCTGAAAAGGCAAAGCTTGATATATCCCTAATCAGCAATTGGTTTGGAGAAGAAAATTTTACCTATATTAGGGTTTTTGGAAGCATTATTGAACCTCATGTATTACCTCTATATGTCCCTGATAAAATTTTAGCTCAAGAAATTTCTTAACAGTTGACAGAAAGAGGGATGTCCAAGTGTTTAAAGAATTCCAAAAAATTGATGTGGCCTACTTTTCCTTTCCATTGTGGAACCTATACTCTTAATGATTTTAAACATGCTGAAAAAAAAAACCCTCAAGATAAGAAATCTTAAGCTTGCAACCATTCCAAACAGACAATATGATCCAAATAATGTGGCTTTTGATTTCACAACTTTGGTCCAAATTGCTAAGTTTGAGCATGAGCCTGATGACTTTGATGATTTATTTGTCTCAATTGAGAAATTTGCTTGAGTTTATGATCTAGCTAAATCTAAGTTTCAAGCAGAAGATATGAACAAATTTATGCAGTTCAGAAGTCAGAGATTACTTAAAATTTCCCTTGACCAGTTGAGGATTCCTTTACAAGAAAATGAAAGTATGGAAATAGAACAAAAGAAAAAAGAAGTGTCTACCAGCAAAATTGATGTGCAGAAAAAAAAGGACAATACAGGTACCAAAACTGATATGCAGTCTGAAGAAAGATATACAAGTAATAAGCCCGATAATCAACTTGGAAGATAAAAGACCACAGAAAAAGTGGGAAATTCTGTTGAAACCATTGTTACTCCCCATTTGCTAAGACAATATGAACAATTCGCTTAGCAAATAGGAGAACAAAACAATCCTCAAGTTGATAATCTGAACGATCAGGATATTGAGATCATTCCTGAAAATCCATCTGAAGAAATTGTGCTGAGAGTTGAAGACATACCTCCTCTGGATATCTTTTAAAGCCCTAAGCATAGGGTTGTTGTCATAAAATAAAGGAGAAAGAGATAGATGGAAAAGGACCCACTTACCATCCTGGTCGGTGTAGATATTGTGTCGTGGAAAATGAGGTAAATCCTTCAGAGGATCTTACCAAACTATCACAATATGCAGGTGCCTATAGTGCAGCCACTATAGCTAAAGCTACTAAAGTCACTCAAATGATAAAGCAAACATACTTACAGATAGCATTACTAGAGGAGAAAACAATAGGTGATCAGCAAAAGATATTACAATTGGAGCAATAGTTGGAAGAAGAAAGATTTAGAACCAAACAATTGGAAGAACAACTGAGTATTGAAAAGAAGAAGCTTGATCAGCAAGCTTTGAATAAACAACAACAGTTATCTCAAGAAGTATCCAAATTACAGACCTTGCTGCAAAATGAGAAAACTGCTAAAGAAGAGCAAGAAAAAATATTTCAAGAAAAATTGGATAAATTTAAGGATTATCCTAAAATTGACTAATTTAAAACAGAAGCTCTGGAAACAAGTAAGCTATCGTCTCAGCAGTTGGATGATCTGTGTCAAAAAATTGCACAAGTTGAACCTTTATGTGAAATAACATCATCTCTCATCGATGAAGCAGTCAGCATCAGAACTGAATTTGAAAATGCAGATGATAAGATTTCAGAATTTATTTCATGGCAGGACTCAGAACAAGGAAAAAGTGCAAATCTTCCCAGGATCGAAGAAAGGAATAAAGAAATTTTGTTTACTGAATGGGAAACATAGTTGATTAAAGAAGAATGTGCTACATCAAGGGCCAGAGCCATGATGAACAATCTGACACAATTAGTTAATGATAGTTTAGATGCTACTAATTTAATTTCATATTGTACTCCAGGTAAATTTCCAAAGGTGAAAGAAACTGATACTAGGTGGAAGCAGGAATTAATCAACAAGAATCAAAAGATCAGCAAATTACAGGAAATTACATGGGATGTCCTATGGACATATTTGATCAAACCACACAGTCAGCAGATGGAAACCAAATGCCTTTCTAATGCCATCAATTACATCATTCCAGAACTCTCTGATGCCACATACACCAGTCAGTTGCATGCAAGGCTGAGTCATCCAACTGAAGTTAAAGATATGCTTAAAAATTGCCAGCTTAGCACATTGGGGATTGAAGAAATTCAATGAATCTGTTTTATTGGATATTGCAAGTCTATTCTCGGATCTCTTGTGATCATTTCTAGCATAAGTTGTAGTTAATTTGTTTTCTGAATTTCCTATTTAAACCCCTTTCAAGCATTTAGAAAGGGGTCCTGAATTTGTAATATTTTGGCTCTAGATAATACATTTCTGTACTCCATTGACTATCTTATTTTTTATAAAGGATCACATTCTGTGATTTTATGGTGAATTATTTTTGAGAGTTGCATTTTTATACCTTGAAGATTTTTCTAAGTTAAAGCGCAGGATTTGGATATCAAATTGCATCAATAAAATATCTTAATGAATCTGGTATTTCTATCGATTTACTGTTATTTTCTTTATGTAATGAAGTATTCTCTTTGAAATTTTCTATCATTTATATATGCTTGTTTCTCAAATATTTCTTTATCATATCATTTCTGAAGATATAGAAATATTCATCTATCATAGTATGTGCAAATGATATATAGAATTATGAATGCGATGTGCTATTCTAACCTTGTTTAATTTCTTAAACAGAGTTATCATTATATGATACTACATCTTTCTGTTGAATAATAATACATTTTCATGGTTATTTGTTTAATTGAAATAATCTTTAAGTCGTAGTCATATTTAATACCCGGGTTAGTTTTAGAATTATTTGAAAGTTATAGCTTAAGTTAGATAGATTAGCTCAGTTAGTTAGTTCCAATTATCCACTTGCACAAACACTCCATCACCAATCCATTTATTATTAGGAAATTGGTCTTATAAATCCAGTCGGAGCCACCACACCAAACAGAAAAGGAGTTGTCCTAAGGTCCGGACCAGTTGGTTTTCCCCCAATGTTTGAAGCAACGATTTTCAAGGCTTCAACAGTCTCACACTGTGAGCCTTCTTAGTAAAATATATATATAATAACAGTGGAAAGAGAATCACTTATGATAGTTATCTTTCATAATATTTCAGTGAGAATATTGTACGACTATACATAGCATTATCTTGTTGAAATATTGTTAAATTGCTACTTGTGTTATTTTCTACCAAAAGCAGTGGATTTCTACCTTGCAGACCCACTGTTTTTTCTTCCATTTCACATTTTCTTCTCCTCACAGGCTACAAACTCACTCTTTTGCTACCACATCAAGATCCAATACCCTCATTAGTAGAACAGTGGATTTGACTGAAACCTCTATTCAGTCAATGAGAGTTTAAACCACCTACTAATCTTATAAACCAAATCATTAAATTGCATTAGAGTTTAGGATGTGTTTGGTCAGGCGCTTGATGCAGTCCAAGTGTTGATTCCAGCGCTAACATATTTTGGTGCATCTACTGGGAGACGAAGGCCTTGAAACGAAATATTCTCCCGATGTCTCTTGTTTTGAATTGTTGAATATAAATTCTTGATGGTGAATAAGAATTGATGACTTGAAGAAGACTGCAAATTATTTCACCTGGTGACTCCACAAAGAGGAAAATGGGTTTCAAGACCTCCAACGACAAGGAGAAATCAGAGATCACCTATTGTAACCCCAGTTTCAGACCTAAAGAAGATCATTAAAAATGTAAAAGGAAAACAAAGATAATTTGAAGCCACATCTCAGTCAATGAATAAGGTACACAAGAAGTACATTCTAAATAAAAAGGTACCTTTATCTACTTTAGAATCAAAAGAAGTTTTAGTTTCAAAAGATTCTGCTGAAAATTTTCAATTTGAAACTTCTTCCCTAAAGAATAAAGTAGATGGTATTAACCTAAGTTCAGTTGAAATTTTTTCTCATTCGTCGATTGGTAAATCTGAAATTAGTAAATATGAAGTAAGTACTATTTCAGTCAAAGAGGAAAAAAAGGAGTTATTAAGTTTCAACAAGGAAACATAAGAGTTTGTGTTGACTGAAGCGGAGTTAGAGCAAGTATTGGAAATTGCACCTTTTCTTGAGAGGGATGTTTTGATTGAATAATATTTTAAGACCATTTTAAATTTCCTCCAAAATCATCCTAAATACCATTCTTTTATCACTCCTCAGCAAGAATATTTTCCTTTGTCTAGAAATCCAGTTGTTAGTTCATCGTCTTCTAATCCACTAAAAGAGAGTGCTCTTGAAGGCCTCACATTCAACTTATCTAACTTCATAGCTCAGCAAAATAAAGTTGAATTAACCTCATCCCCTCAAGAGACAACATTTGAATCTAATTCTTCTGTAGAAGGTGACGTCAACACATCCTCTTTTCATATTTTTGAAAACCCATTGTTTTCAGTCCCAAATCCTGAAGAATTAGCTCAAGATTTCCAATTTTCTTCTGTCCTAAATCAGATTCAAAATCCACAAATTGTAATTCCTATTTCCCAAACAGCTACATCAATCGGTCATCCATCAATTGTACATCAACAAAATATGGCTCAGCATGGCCTTACAAGGATGCAGCAGATAGTGGCTGCAAGATATGCACCACTTGCTCTTCCTCAACCTTTTCATCAACTTCTTCAAGGAGATTACATGAAATATCTTCCAAAATACACCGGGGAGGGAGAAGGATTTTCTTTCGAGGAACATTTAGTGGCTTTCTATAGTTATGCTGACAACCAGAACATTGAACATGAATATGTCTGGTTAAGACTCTTTGTTCAGAGCTTGGATGGTGAAGCTCATAAATGGTTTAGAAGTTTTCCACCAAACTCAATAACAGGAATTGATGAATTGGAAGAAATATTTGTGAAGCAATGGGGTAAAAGGAAAGACTATGTGTATTATCTTATAGAATTTGGAACTCTGAAGAAGAAACCAGATGAGTCATTGGTTGATTTTACCAAGAGCTTTAATAAGATTTATCAGAAAATTCCCGAAGAAATTAAACCTCCTGAGACTACAGCTATGATAACATTTGCAAATGCTCTAGATTCTAAGTTTTCCTTATGGTTAAGGGATGAGAAAGCACAAACATTGATGGATATACAAGAGGTTGCAATTGGAGTGCAGTCTAATCTCATGGCTTCTAATAAATTGAAAATGGAGGAAGAAAATGCAGCCAAAGACAAAAAGAAGATGAAATAAGAAAAACCTTCTTCTTCTAAGTCTCTTACAACAGAAGAAAAGATTGATCAAATGTCCAATTTGATCAAGGATCTTGCCTCTAAGATGACAAAATTAGAGCTAGAAAACAAACTAGCTGCTAGAACCAATCAAAATGAGGCCAATAGAAATCAGGCTCCCTTTAGGGGGCCTTTTCAACCTCAAAAAATCCTACAGCGCCCAAAAAGGAATGTTGATGATCAAAATGTTTAGCCTCCTTTGAATAATTTTTCTGAAGAAGAGCAGCAATAACATGAGGAATAAAATAAAGAAATAAACCTTGTAGGAGAAACCTCACAGACAACTTGTTTGACTTTGCAAGAATATGAATACAATTCAAGGATTTATTTTTTTCAAATGATGAGAATGTCCAAATTTATGCACAAAATGATAAAAACAGCAAGAAGCTCAAAACAGAATTATCCTTTGAGGTCTAAAGGTCATGTTCAGCAACCTCAACAAAAATCAGATTCAGATAAACGAGTTTCAAAACAGAAGGCCAAATTCAATGAGGTTCCTCAACCTCAAAATTCTGCCCCGACTGTCGAAATCACTGCATAAAATAAAGAATTAGTTCCAATTTATTTCAGCTTCAAATCTGAACTGAATAAAATCAAAATTCTGGTCCCACTTCTGGAATTGTTGAAAAATCCAGCATATAAAGAGTCTTTTAAAAGTCTACTACAACCACCTCTCACTCTTGATTCAGTCAACCTTGAGGATGAGTATCCCGCTATTTATCTAGGTTGTCATGTACAAGACCAAAATGATGATAATTCACCACCTTTCTACCTCTCACCCAATATACATGACAAATTGTTGCATAATTGTCTGTTAGATTATGGGGCTTCTCACAATCTAATGCCAAAGAAATTGATGGATTAATTAGGAGTAGAGATCACCAAGCAATACCATGACCTCTACACCTTTGATTCCAAAAAATTCAAGTGTCTAGGAGTAATTAAGGACTTGGTTGTTTCTCTTACCCAACTACCTATGAAAAGCTTAATGATGGACATTATAGTTGTGGGCATTCCTTCTAGATTTAAGATGCTACTCTCCAGATATTGGTCTAAAAATTTGGGAGGCACCCTTCACATGGATATGTCATATGCCACAATCCCAGTGTTTGGAGGGGAATTCAGAAGGCTGTTTAGGGAAACCCAAATGGCCTACATCATTATTGATCAGGATAATCCTTCAAACCATCCCATATATGTTGAAGAAAAGGAATTGGGGTCATCCATACTACACCTTGTTGCTTATGATAACAATTTCCAGCCTGAAATCAATGAAAACAGCACTTTCAAGGTACAAATGAGCAGCATTTAGAGGGAGGACAGATCTAGAAATTGTACTTTGATGGAGCCTCATCAAGAGAAGGATTGAGATTCGATGTAGTCCTCATTTCTTCGACTCAGCAAAGGGTAACTATATCATATAAACTACAATTTTCTACCACTAATAACACTGTTGAATATGAGGCGCTTGTGCTAGGTATGAAGGTAGCGAAAGATTTGGGAGCGGAGCAGCTAATTACTTTTGGTGATTCAGAGTTGGTGATAAGGCAAGTGAGAAACAACTACCAATTGAAAAATTCCAAGTTGAAAAATTATAAGAATGAATTTTGGGACTTGATTGAGCATTATTTTTCAGCATTTAATATAAATTTTGTCACTAGAGAGGAAAATCAAATGGTTGATTCACTAGCTATTGTTGCTAGTAATTTAAAATTTCCTCTAGATTTCAAGGTAGCATATGATGTTCAAATAAAAAATAAACCTTCAGTTCTTGATAACATCAAATACTGGCAAGTATTTGAGGATGAAAAGGAAATTCAGAAATTTTTAGTGTGTGTTGAAGAGTTTGCAAACATACAAATTGATGATGAGAAGGACATTGTTGAAAATCAAAATAGCAGGCCTTTTAAGAAAACCATGGCTGGGAAGAACATTATAGATATGAAAACTAACTATATTCCTAAAGGCCTAGTTCCTTTAGAAAGATTGTTTGAAAATAATGATGTTTTTCTCAAGCCTGAAAGTAAAGTTGATGGGGAGAGAACAATTGAATGTAACATTGGCAGAGAAGATCAGCCAAAATTAGCCAAAGTTCAAAATTCCTTTCTCTTGAAACTAGAACAAAATATATCAAGTTGCTGAAACAATTTGATGATATTTTTGCATGGTCTTATAGTGAGCTGAAAACTTATGATAGAGGCATAATGGAACACAAAATCCCTCTGAAAGAATATGCCAAGCCTGTAGCATAAAAAATTAGACATATCAATCCCATGTTTCTCCCAATAATTGATAAAGAAATCAGAAAATTATGGGAAATGAAAATAATTTTGCCTTTGATATTTTCTAACTGGGTAGTTAATATAGTCCTTGTTGAACACCTAATCCTCTATGGGTAGGTGTGGAAGGCGAACAGTCACAAATGGAGTCCAAGTGACCTTGGAAGATGAATCCAAGAGTCACCCCATTGTACTATAAATTGACATCTATGGTTAATGGAAAAAACTAATGCTTATCCTTCTATTGTGTGTGTTTAGTTTCCTCACCCACCATGTCTGTGTTTAACATGGTATCGGAGCACCGGGTTTAGAGGTCCCATTAAGCTTCTAAATAGCACTGGCCTATGAATGTGAATGCTTGGAATCTCTCTTGACATATAACGCTCCATACTGCCAGAAATTTCTGCCATATTTTTTCCCTCCATTCTCTGCAAGATTCTGCGCGTTAATATTCCTTAAAGCTGCCTGGAATATCCACTGTGAGCATTTTTGTTGAATGAACTTCTGTGAAGGAATTGTATTCTTTTGTCAGAGACTGCCCCACTTTTCGATAGTGTGCATGGAGGATGGAACGCCTGTGCAGTGAGCATGGAGACCGAGCGATATGTTTGTGAATGCTGGTGTTATATGTAATTTAAAAAAAAAAAAAATTTGTTTATGATGATTGATCGAATGGCATCGGTATTGTGTGCGACTAGTAAAGCATAATTCTGTGACTTGTAACGCATATGGCATTACTGTGGGCCATACTGTAGCGCATTGATGTGTGCCACACTGTTACTGTGCACTCATTCTCAGTTGTGGACTTTGATTTCTGCTTGGGTTTTGAACATTGACGAGGTATGTCTGCCTTAATATCCATCTTCGTGGCTCCTGGTTCCCTTCGTGCCCACCACCATACCACCATATCGTGACTCTCTCCTCCTGCACAATACCACCCATTACACCATTGTGCCATCTCTCACAGGTTGGAGGACCAAATGTCTCGTATTCGAACCAGAGGCATAACACCTCCCCTCTCAGTGTTACGCATCACGGTGTTGGTGCCCTCGAACACCATTTTACACAATCGACACACCGACTATGGATTCGGTCCCTTGGTATTGTACCTCCATACTCAGGTCATACCTCCATATTCGATGGCTCCTCCCCTCACAACACAGATACCTCGATACCTCCCGCACAGGTGACTCCTTGCCTTTTTGTTCTCCTGCTAGAGGAAAGCAGTCCAAGACATCAGCCGCTTTAGTGGAATTCTCTGCTTGGGCCTCCTCCAATATACAGAACAGGGCCAAAAATCATCCATATCGATTGTCTCCTCGGCCTTATTCTTTGCCCTATTACCCCTTTTGCACTCCAAGTGTGCAATAAGTCAGAGAAGAAGTGCTAAGGATGAAGTGCAAACCAGAAAGGAAGGAACCTTGTTCCTCAGTAAATCTCGTCCCTTCCAATGTAGGATTTTAGCTTGTGCTTCAGCTATGCCTAACAGAGTATACATGACTCTTGACTCTGAAATATCCATCTTTTACCTTACTGAGGTATTCAATAGCTTCCCACACTAGCGCTTCATGCTCACTCTGCCATGGCATATCGGCTGCAACAGGCAAAGTTGGAGCCATAATCGGAGCCTTAGTTTTTATCTACGCCGCTGAGAGCACTCATATACACCAAGTCCTATATTATAACTTTTTTTTGGGTTGAGTTCCTTTGCTTAATACTGAGCTTGGGTATTCTTTTAAGAGGACCAAGTTTTTCTTTAGGGTGAAATCAATCTTTGTGGGGGACAAATTAGTGTTCCAGAGTCTGAAATTACTATTTGTGGAGGTTGAAACCCATCTCCTTGTGGCAAGCCAAATGCATTTTTGAAGAGGGCCTAGATTCACCCATCCTGAAGGTCGAGTTCCAACATTTCAGAGGCTAAATTATTATCATTAAAGGGGTCGAGTTCATTTGTTATCAAAGTGCTTACATCTTTGAGCAGACTTGCCTTGCTATTTCAGAGATCAATCTTGTTAGGAGCTTGGATTGTTGAGAGCACGAGATTTTCTATTGGAGGTCAAATTCATTTTGGGAGCAACAGAGCATCGTCTTTTAGAAGTCCGAACTTGTTATAGAATTCTATTTTCTTAAGATTGAAGTTAATTTGTTGAAAAAGTCAAAATTCTTGTGGGGTTTCTGAAGATGTAAACCAGCAGGGACATTGTAATTTTGACAGAATGAAGTGAAGTGTGTCTTTGCAATTCAGTGAAAAGAGTTAGTATTTTCAATTCCAATCAAGCTTTTGCAATTTCTCCCAATCGATTCAACCATTTTCAATTCATTGGTAATTAATTCAACCATTTTCAATTCAAAAAAAAAAAAATTCCTAAAATTGTAGCAGACATTTTGAAGAGGAATGATTGAAACCAAACTGAAAAATATTTGCAATTTGTTTACATTGTAAACGAGTGCAGTATCGGTTGAACCTGACACCCTTCATCTATTTAACTTTGAGTTGTTGAGAAAATGGCTAAAACCAATGATGCATTAGATTTTTTGAATAACCTCATTCATTCCAATGTTCATGATATGGTAAAAATGAGCAAGAACACTCTTTTTAATATTCAAACTTGCTTGCAAGATGCACAAGACAAGATTGAGTTTTTGTAGTTGGATTCTCAGCTTCAGCAAGATGAACTTCAAAAAAAGATTCATCATTCTGAACCTATTTCTGTTCAGAACATTTAGAAGGACTCCCATCAGCAGCAAGAATATAAAGTTGCAGTCGATTCACATTCAATTCCTTGTACAAGATCATATTTACATGTAGATGCAGCAGTTCAGTCTGCACTTCCCAAGCCCATCATCAAACCTTGGGAATAGATTGCCCACAATAAGCACAGAACAGGTCTTGGATATGACAAGGAGTTATCCTTTCATATTCCGGACTACTCCAAGCCCATCAAATTTCAGAGTACCAGATTTCTTTATGACAGTTCACCTGCAACTATTCCAGATCCTGCTCCTCTTCCAAAGCAGCAACAACGAATTGTAAAATGCCAACACTATGATCGAGTTGGCCATATGAAATATCACTATTTTTATCTTCACCCATGCAAGCACTGTGGTTGGCACACCCATTCTTCACAGAGATGCTTCAGAAACAAGGCTCCTTCAAGAACAAAGATTCATCTTGGATGGATCGCTTGTTGGCAATGGGCATCAACAGCCAAGAAGATGTTTAAGTCACATGTCAGAACTTGTTTTTGAATATTGAACAATCTTGCAGTTGAGTTTTCGCCATCATCTCACATTGTACCTGACAGGGGGGGAAATGGTGGTCATCTACAAGCTCTGACGCCACATCAAGCGAGCTTGAGCCACAATCTCTCATTCCATATTTAGAGTTGTAGCCAGAGACATAGCAGTTCAAGCGATCCTGAGCCACAATTCATCATTCCAGATTCAGAGTTGTAGCCAGAGACACGGATGCCCATGAGCATGCCTTTGGTTGATGGACAGCCTTAAACCATCCATGTGAGGTTCATATTATTCCTCTTCAAATAATTCAGAGCGCTTCCTCTAGCAGAAGACTTCAGCTTCTTACCAGTTTTGGTTGAGTTCTAGGAATTTCATCAAGCATTCCAGTGTTGTTGGTCATCCTTAAACCATCACAGGTTGAAGACTTCCCTTATTTTAGGTTGAAGGTCTCCCTCTTCAAATATGAGGGATAATTCCTCTAGCATAATCCCTTAGCTTCTTGCAAGTTTTGGAAGAGTTCCAGGAACTGCAACAAGTGTTGCGTTCCAATGTTGGTGGTCATCTTTAAACCACCTCTTTATGCCAACATTTCAGAGAGTTGATTTAGCCTAAGTGCTGCCATGCATATTTTGCATATTTTTATTACAACTCTCTTCTTGGACTCACACATACCCCTTCTGATTAAGGGGGGGAATGTTGAACACCTAATCCTCTATGGGTAGGTGTGGAATGCGAACAGTCACAAATGGAGTCCAAGTGACCTTGGAAGATGAATCCAAGAGTCACCCCATTGTACTATAAATTGACATCTATGGTTAATGGAAAAACAACTAATGCTTATCCTTCTATTGTGTGTGTTTAGTTTCCTCACCCACCATGTGTGTGTTTAACAGTCCTGGTTCAGAAAAAGAATGGAGAGATAAGAATTTGTGTTGATTTTCACAATATGAACTGGTGTTCATTGAAGGATAACTATCCACTACACAAGATGGATTATATTTTGCAGAAAGTTGTAGGATCTAAAAAATTGTCAATGATAGATGGTTTTTCAGGCTATAATCAAATTTCAGCTAACAGACAAGACAAATAAAAGACAGCATTTACCACACCCTGGGGTACTTTCATGTATAACAAAATGCTATCTGGTCTAATGAATGCAGGTGTAACATTTCAGCGGGCAATGGATATTGCCTTTGCAGGAGAAAAGGATAGATTTGTGGTCATCTTATTGGATGAAATTACAATCTATTCAAAATCTAATGAAGACCACTTGAAAATTTTGAAACAAGCTTTTCATAAATGCAGAAAGTTTGGTTTGTCCTTGAACCCAAAAAAAACATCATTTGTTGTCCAAGAAGGGAAATTATTGGGACATATTGTAACAGAAAGTGGTATCTGTATAGATCCGGGAAGAGTAGAAGCTATTCAAAAGATTGGTTTTCTAAGGAATAAAAAATAATTGCAGTCATTTTTAGGGAAAATCAATTTTCTAAGGCGCTTTGTTCCTAAATTTGCAGAGCTGATCAAACACGTAAATGTCTTGCTGAAAAAAGATGCAGAACTTAAATGGCAAGATGAAGCAAAGAATTCATTTTCAGTAATCAAGTCTGCCTTGACTGAAGCTCCAGTTTTGATTAGTGCTGATTATGAAAAATATTTTCTGATTTTTTCATATGCCTCAGAAGAAACAATTGCATTTTTCTTGTTATAGAAGAAAAAATAAGGTTTAGAGCAGCCTATTTCATTTTTCAGTCATGCTTTAAGAGATGTTGAATTAAAGTATAGCCTTACTGAAAAACAAGCATATGCACTAGTTAAGGCTTTGAAGTCTTTTCGAGTCTATGCGCTACATGCAAAAATTGTTGCTTTTGTGCCAAATATCATTGTTAAAGATGTGTTGCTGCAGCTAGATACAGATGGAAGGAGGGGACGATGGCTGACCAAAATTCTGGAATTTGATATTGAGATCAGACCAACTAAATTGATAAAAGGTCAAGGCTTGGCTCGCTTGATGGTTGAATCTAACTACAAGGCTCTAAATTTGAATGTAGAGGCAGGTGAAGGAAAAGATGGAGAAGGTATTTCTAATTATCCCGAAATCTTTCATTTATATTGGTATAAGGATATAGTATACTTTTTGTTAAATTTCAACTGTCCCCCTAAAATGGAGAAGTCAAAAAGGAGAGCTTTCAAATTGAGAACTTTGAAGTATTGCATTTTGGAAGACCATCTTTATTGGAAGGACCCTGTGGCAGTCTTATTAAGATGTGTAGATGAAGTTGAACCCAAATATATTATGACAATGATACATGCAAGAGTGTGTGGAGGGAATTTGTATTGGAAATCCACTGCAAACAAAATCTTAAGAGCTAGCTATTATTGGCCAACTCTTTTCTCTGATGTTTCTGCCAAAGTCAGGAGCTGTGTCGAATGTCATAATTTTGCTGGTAAACATAAATTGCTACCATTACCTCTTATTCCTATTTCAGCAAATTTTCCTTTCCAGCAGTGGGGGTTAGACTTCATCGGCGAAATCCATCCACCTTCATCAGAAAACATAGATGGATCCTCACAGCTACATAATATTTTACTAAATGGATTGAATTTGTACCAACCAGGAATGCTACCAATACAGTAATTATCAAATTTCTGTTGGAAAACATTATGTCCAGATTTGGTTGTATGCATAAATTAGTAACTGATAATGCAATGTCTTTTAAGTCTACTAAGATGCATACCCTCTGTCAACAATATGGTATTGAATTGACTCATTCCACGCCTTATTACCCTCAAGGTAATGGATTAGCCGAGTCATCCAATAAAATTCTGATGAGGATCATTAAGTAAATGCTTCCTGAAAATAAGAGAAATTGGGACACTCAGTTGGTGCATGCCCTTTGGGAAGATAGGGTAAGTGGTAAATAATCAATTGGAATGTCTCCATTTCAGCTTGTATATGGTACTGATGTTGTAATGCCTTTGAAATTAGCTCTTCATGTGATGAAGTTCGTGCAAGATGAATTTGATGATGAAAATCCAATCCAAAGGAGAATGTTGCAGTTGATAGAGGCACATCAAATCAAAGAATCATTGATGGATAAAGTATAGAAATATCAAACTAAAGACAAATCTATTTTTGACAAAAGAGAAAATCAACAGTTATTTCAGGAGAATGATTTGGTGTTGCGCTGGGATGTCAGGAGAGAAGACCATGGAAAGCATGGTAATTTTGACAATCTGTGGTTTGGGCCATTTAGAATTGCTGAATTTTTGGAAAAAAATAATTTTCTGCTCAAACATTTGGATGATGATCAGCTGACTGGAGGTCCAGTTAATGGTCATTTTCTTAAAAATTATTTATTTAGTAAGTTAGTTGAGTCATTTCATTGTAAATATCTAGTGTGATGTGTCAATAAAAATCCATGCCCAATGGTTGATGCAGGCATGGCCTGCAATACCCAGGATCTCCATCACTCATGCATATAAAACTACACCTCAAATAATTGCCCAATTCAACTTCAATACACGGAAATTTTCAGATTCAAAAATTTAGGCCCTGGAAGCTCTCAAATATCTTGTTTACAAACTTCTATGGTTTAGAAAAAAAACCCATGCTTCAAAATCAATTTTCATACACTCAACCCCAAACTTTCTTTTCAATCCAAAATTAGAAACTTCATGTGGAAGCTTCCTCTTTTAAATTCCTAGCAAATTCACAACTATACCATTTTCATGCTGAAACTTTTCAACATATCATAACTCACAATTTCATTCTAATCAACCCGACTTGGATTCAACCCAAATTCCCAAACTTTTAATTCAACCCAATGACTCAACCATTTGAGTGCTCATATATATCCAACCAAATAAACATCATTCATATATGACTTGAATTTTATTAAAGAGTGTGCCCTTAACAACTTATATCTCTGTACATGATCTTAAACTCAATTGGCAAATTATACCACTGTTTGGATTCAGATTTGCAAATCTATATGTGCGCCTTTCACCAAGCGCATGACATCACTCTCCATAAAAGATTTTGATAGCAATTTAATCCAAATTTCATACCTATCATTTCCACAAAGGATAATCATTGTGCCTCCACCTTTATTAATCTGGCAAATTATAATTTCTGAATACATTCGCTCTTCAGCTTTACAAGGCTGCTTTGATCAAGAACCTGATTCGTTCTTCAAACATGCACACAGACTCTGCCTCTCTGCGCTTTTATTATTCTCACTAAATGGTGTGGGAACTTCATCGTTTATCCATTCAGCATCCACGTTAATAGCGTATTGAACCAATACTTATCTATTTAATTCAATCAAACGTTATTTCAATTACCTGTATCTCTACGCCTTTGATCATGAGTGGATTCCATTCCACGACTATTTATTACACAATTATGCCTTTGATTTCTTGTATGGAGATTCCAATACACATCAAAATCGTTTTATGCCATCGATTTCTCCTTTGGAAAGTACGCATTTGATTTATGTGCTTCGACTTCCATCGTTTCATTTCAAACCTGCCCTTTAACATACATTAAAATCATTCAAATGGAAACAATCCAACATTTGATTTCAATATACAGCTTCAGTTTTTTTAACAGGTGCAAACCACAGGTAATGAACTACAGAATTTAGAACCTGCTTTTCGCAAATCTACTCATGAAATCGACCTTCTTCATTTCTGGATATTCAATTCAACATATAAAACTAGCTCCAACCTCATCGTATTTCTGTTTATGCTCAACCATCCATGCGATGAGAACACAAAATTAGTTATACCAAATATTAAATAATCACCAGTCTTCAAGCTAGATAATGGATTCCAAAAAGGTTGCGCTACACAGGCTTTAATCCATACTGAACTGTGGATTCAAATACATTCAAATTAAGAACAACCAATCAACATAATGATTCAGCATCTATTCCACGCATTCCACATTCAACAGTTTTTCATTTTGGGTTTTAATAATATCGATGCCGAGTATTCAAGCCGAACTGCCAAACCCTTGCAAAGTTGATTCATTCAATTGTCCTTAAACTCATAAACAACGATTTCACAACCAAATTATACAAAGCGTGCATTCTCAGTTTAAAACCCAGTTACAGAAAAAATATACACCATTCCATAAATCGAACCACACAATTCTGAAATCACTTTTCACATTAACATTGGAAATACTTACAAACTTTCTTCGTGGCCAGATATTCAATGGTCGTGGCCCTTACAATTTGCCAGAGACTTACAGCCTTAGTTGTTCCAACCCTACTCTCAACCACTCTCACTATTCTATTCTACTTCTCCATTTGCCTTTGAGGCCTTCTAATTTATACAAATTAAAAATGCACTAAATTGAGCTCTATCCCTTTAAAATCTCAAAAAATCCCTAAATCTCTCAACATCCCTAAAAGATAGATTTTTATCCCTAAAACTTAGAAACTAATTCCAACTTAAGCTCCATCATTAATTCTAAATTATCTTGAAACTAATTTCTCTCATGTTTCCAGGAATTTGGAAACATTTACAAATTCTCACAAATAATTAATTAAAATATAATTAATCACTCAAAATAATATTAATATTTACATGAAATTTAATATTTCTTCAAAACATGAAACCCCCTAGCTTAAATAAAATACAAGGTGTTTTTCGAAGCTAATGCTCCTGCATCATACTCCCCATGTAAGAAAATTCATGACCACCTGGTCATAAGTTTGGATAATTACTTCCTCCTGGATCCGAAATTTTATTTTGTAATCTTTCCTTGCTTGTCAATTGCTTTACTGCTGTTGTTATCTGCTGTTGTTCTCCAGGTTTCCATATTTTGTGTTGTAATGCTCCACTTGCTCTGCCTTCCAAGTCTGCTACAGTCTTCCTTTTGTTGCTTCTCTTTTTTCTTACTGCTGCTGGTCTCTTCCGGGATTCTTTCGTCATCAGTCTTCTGATACTTTCAATCTCTCGGTCCAATAAATCTCCCGGTTGTTGATTTCTTGCTGCCTGCTGAGCTAAGATGGCTTGCTCAGTTTTTACTTTCTCTATCTGTACTGTCACTTGCTGACTTCTTACTTCTTTTCTTGTTTCTGTTTTGACTGCCACCCGATCATCCATGCCCTCTTGTATTCTGGAACAGAAAACTTCTTCTCCCTTCATTTGACTGCTCAACTGAGTCAAATATTCTCCATTACCTGCAACAATACCTGCATTCACAAAACACTTGTTAAAATAAAAATCATAAGGCCTTAGTGCCTTACTTCCCACTGCCATCACTTCAGTATGCTGATCCCAATCATTCTTGAGACTATCAGTTAGTCTCTCCTTGACGTCATCTTCTTCGAGAATACCTCTGTGTTCTGGAACCTCTTTATTTCCATTCATCTCTATCTTTATACTCTGAACACTTATCCTCTGTGCTTCTAGTCTCTGCTCTAGAACACTTAACTCATGCCATAAACCTGTCATCTCCTTTGAGAAACTTTCTGTGCAATCTTCAATACTTTCATAAGCCAAGCTTTCTGTTGTCACCATCTCTTCATCTGTCATTAGAACATAATTCTGATCCTCAACTTCTGCAATAAACTCAGTTATATGTCCACCTGCATTCATACACAACTCTTCAGTTTGAAAATTACAAGTTTCAACAGTCTCAACTGTTGGTTCATATACCAGCTCTTCAAGCTGAATCTCCTTTTCATTCACATGAACATCTTGTGCTGTAACAGCTAAAGCATCACTGCTTTCTTTTTCAGAGTACTTATCTCCTGAAAGACTCCTTTCCATACTTGCGACAGCTTCACAAGATTGCGCATCCTCCTCAACACCTGTAACCACATCAAAATTATCAGCTACAAAAATACAAGAGTTCACATTATCTAGCTGATCTGGATCTACCCAATAACTCAAGAAATCATCAATGATCTCCTCCTCTTGTTCCTCCAATCTGGCTCCTCCTCTTCCAACCTAGTGCCTGCGAGTTGTCACATCTCAATTGTCGTCCATCATCTGCATAAACCCTCGGCAATACTTCCATACCTTCTGACTCTTGACCAATCATCATTTGGTCTTTCTCTTCTGCCTACAACATTCGATTGGGCTCATCGTCTTCATTTTTATACGAGATCTTGCTATCTCGGCATCGATCTAAACTTCTTCTTGATTCAATTCTCTTTCTCGAAAAAACTCTAAACTTGCTTGCACACCCAGCCAACACACCACCAGCATACACAACTTGTGGTTTAAAATCTAGAACACACTGGGTCTCGTACCTTCCTCCAACACATCCTTCTGAACAAATCTGCATGTGGAATCTTCAAATTCCAACTCTGGTTCAAGAACTCTAAGTTATTTTTTCAATAAGGCAATCACAATTTGCCTCAACTTCGTCTGCAATGTTCGCCAAATCACTCTCTTTCCCTTCAGTGGAAAGATCCATCCTCTATTCTGGTTTTCCTACTCTTGCAGCCATTCTTCTAGTACCTGCAATTGTACCTTCATTACTGCAATCTCTCTTTCTCTGACCTCATCAGTCATCTCACCTCTATGGCATTCCTCTAAACCTCTTTTCTGATCCTCCGTGATCATCTTCTCCATGAATTTCTCATTCACCATGAGTTGTACAAGCCTCTATGACAGCCAGCTCTCCTGCTGCCGCCACTTACCTCACCAAGCTCTCCTCACTCAGTCTTTTGGTAAGTACTTGGTTCACTGCCTCTGGAACCCTTTGAGCACTCTCCTCTTCTCACTCTCTAGGCTATCTCTTCAACTCACCTTCTTCTTCAGGACACTGCAATTGTCCTTCATATCCAGCCTTTAACTGAATGTCAGGTTCACTGCCATCTTCTCTGCAACCATAAACTTCAATCACAAATTTCAAATCAGAAAATCATCTCACCTGTAAGATCTTGCATGATATTGTCCCCTTTCACTTCTGCAATCATGTTCACTGCAATTGTGTAGCTTGCATATCAGATTTAAAAATTTGATCTTCCTTTCAGTCATTCATCACACATTCAAAAATACATTTCAGTTCAACAAAACCTTCTTGTCATCATTCAGAAAATAAACATCTTCAATAGAGCATTCCAGCTCTGATACCAAAAAATGATGCGGGTAGGGCCTGCAATACCCAGGATCTCCATCACTCATGCATATAAAACTACACCTCAAATAATTGCCCAATTCAACTTCAATACACGGCAATTTTCAGATTCAAAAATTTAGGCCCCGGAAGCTCTCAAATATCTTGTTTACAAACTTCTATGGTTTAGAAAAAAAACCCATGCTTCAAAATCAATTTTCATACACTCAACCCCAAACTTTCTTTTCAATCCAAAATTAGAAACTTCATGTGGAAGCTTCCTCTTTTAAATTCCTGGCAAATTCACAACTATACCATTTGCATGCTGAAACTTTTCAACATATCATAACTCACAATTTCATTCTAATCAACCCGACTTGGATTCAACCCAAATTCCCAAACTTTTAATTCAACCCAATGACTCAACCATTTGAGTGCTCATATATATCCAACCAAATAAACATCATTCATATATGACTTGAATTTTATTAAAGAGTGTGCCCTTAACAACTTATATCTCTGTACATGATCTTAAACTCAATTGGCAAATTATACCATTGTTTGGATTCAGATTTGCAAACCTATATGTGCGCCTTTCACCAAGCGCATGACAGCACTCTCCATAAAAGATTTTGATAGCAATTTAATCCAAATTTCATACCTATCATTTCCACAAAGGATAATCATTGTGCCTCCACCTTTAGTAATCTGGCAAATTATAATTTCTGAATACATTCGCTCTTCAGCTTTACAAGGCTGCTTTGATCAAGAACCTGATTTGTTCTTCAAACACGCACACAGACTCTGCCTCTGCGCTTTTATTATTCTCAATAAGTGGTGTGAAAACTTTACCATTTCTCCATTCAGCATCCACGTTATAGCATATTGACCCACTATGTATCTATTTAATTCAATCAAACTTATTTCACTTACCTGTATTTTTGCCTTCCACGACTATTCTGCCTTTGATTTTCTGTATGGAGATTCCAACACACATTAAAATCGTTTTATGCCATCGATTTCGCCTTTGATTTTTGTGTTTCGATTTTCATTGTTTCATTTCAAACCTGCCTTTTAACATACATTAAAATGGTTTAAATGGAAACAATTCAACGTTGATTTCAATATACAGCTTCAGTTTTTTTAACAGGTGCAGACCACAGGTAATGAACTACAGGATTTAGAAACTGCTTTCTGCAAATCTACTCATGAGATCGACCTTCTTTCATTTCTGAATATTCAATTCAACATATCAAACTAGCTCCAACCTCATTGTATGTTTGTTTATGCTCAACCATCCATGCGATGAGAAACACAAAATTCGTTATACAAACTATTAAATAATCACCAGTCTTCAAGCTGGAAAATAATTCCAAAAGGTCGTGCTACACAAGCTTTAATCCATACTGAACTGTGAATTCAAATACATTTAATTTAAGAACAACCAATTAATGTAATGATCCAGCACCTATTCCACGCTTTCCATATTCAACAGTTTTTGTCATTTTGGGTTTTAATAATATCGATGCCAAGTATTCAAGTCGAACTATCAATCCCTTGCAAAGTTGATTCATTCAATTGTCCTTAAACTCATAAACAACGATTTCACAACCAAATTATACAAAGCATGCATTCTCAGTTTAAAACCCAGTTACAGAAAAAATATACACCATTCCATAAATCGAACCACACAATTCTGAAATCACTTTTCACATTAACATTGGAAATACTTACAAACTTTCTTTGTGGCCAGATATTCAATGGTCGTGGCCCTTACAATTTGCCAGAGACTTACAGCCTTAGCTGTTCCAACCCTACTCTCAACCACTCTCACTATTCTATTCTACTTCTCCATTTGCCTTTGAGGCCTTTTAATTTATACAAATTAAAAATGCACTAAATTGAGCTCTATCCCTTTAAAATCTCAACAAATCCCTAAATCTCTCAACATCCCTAAAAGATAGATTTTTATCCCTAAAACTTAGAAACTAATTCCAACTTAAGCTCCATCATTAATTCTAAATTATCTTGAAACTAATTTCTCTCATGTTTCCAGGAATTTGGAAACATTTACAAATTCTCACAAATAATTAATTAAAATATAATTAATCACTCAAAATAATATTAATATTTACATGAAATTTAATATTTCTTCAAAACATGAAACTCCCTAGCTTAAATAAATTACAAGGTGTTTTTCAGAGCTAATGCTCCTGCATCAATGGTACTTGTGTCTGTATATATGGTCAGTCTTGAGTCCAGTCAGTCAAAGGTCAGTCCTAGTCATAATTTCCAAGAAGTATTATGAGTTTTGAAATTTTTTAAGGCACTGAGTCTACAGTCCTTGAAGCCTCACAGGAAGGAATTCATCCCTAATAGGAACCACTGTTAGCACTGAAAATGTTAATGATGCAATTGCCATTGTATCACTATTTTTGTATATATGTGACAAACTTCTATGAAGTAAAGGTTCGTGGTTTTAGAATCTTGACTCATGTGATCATTACTTTTTTAGTGAATGAAATTGAAATAAACTTCTGAGGACTTATTATCATTCTAGTGTGTGTATTGTTAATTTTCATTGTGTTTCATATCTTATTATCTTCAATTGCAGTTTGCAATCCCTCATGTTGTTATGTGTTTTTATCAGTCTCTTGACATGTTCATGTGTTTTATCAAATTTTATTAGTCTCACACAATGAGCCTTCTTGGTAAAATATATATAATAATAATGGAAATAGCATCACTTATGACAGTTATCTTTCATAATATTTCAGTGAGAATATTGTAAGACTAGACATAGCATTCTCTTGTTGAAATATTGTTAAGTTGCTACTTGTGATATTTTCTACCAAAAGCAGTGGATTTCTGCCTTGTAGACCCACTGTTTTTTCTTCCATTTCACATTTTCTTCTCCTCACAGGCTACAAACTCACTCTTTTGCTACCACATCAGGATCCAATACCCTCATTAGTAGAACAGTGGATTTGAATGAAATATCTATTCATTGAATGAGATTTTAAACCACCTGCCAATCTTATAAACCAAATCATTAAATTTGCCTTAGAGTTTAGGATGTGTCTGGTCAGGCACTTGATGCAGTCCAAGTGTTGATTCCAGCGCTAACATATTGCATCCCCCAAATTATCATCGTGACTATTTCCTTTACTTAGCAGCTTCTTCTGGTACTATTGCTATGGTGCTAGTCCAGGATGACGACAATGGTAGTGAACATGTCATTTATTACCTCAGTCTTAACCTCATGGATACAAAGACTTGATATGCACATGTCGAGAAATTGGCTTTAGCTGCAGTACATGCTGCTCAACGCTTTCACCATTACATTCTCCTTCGCACGACTACCGTGATCTCCGAATGAAATCCCATGACTTATATTTTGACCCGTCAGTGATTAGGGGGGAAATATTCTAAATGGATTGTCATTTTATAGGATTTTGATTTGGAATTAACTGCTGCCAAATCCAAAAATTCTTTGGTTTTCGTTGAATTGAATGCTCCCTTCCCTCTACTGCTGCTCCGTTCGATCTTGATGAGCACATTCCATATGACACTCTCTTCATGATCAGCACTATCGATCCATGGTACAGTGATATCATCGTGTATCTCCAAACCCAAACCACCCGATCTGAGTTGACTAAAGTTGATCATCGACACATTTGACATCACTCTCAACCATATCGTATCATTGTGGATACTTTATACTGCGTCGGCGTAGATTTGATTCTTCATCGATGTCTGACTTTGAAAGAGGCTGAGAGAGTGCTCAATGACTGCCACTCTGGGGCATGTAGCAGTCATATTTTTGGCTATGAAAAAACCCAGAAAATCCTTCGTGCTGGTTATTTATGGCCTTCTATTTTCAAATATTACATTCTTTCCGTCCATAAATGTCATGCTTTCCGGATTTACGAGCGGAATATGTTCGCCCCACCTGCACCCTTACACCCAGTTGTTATTTTCGGCCCTTTCGCTAAATGGGGCATTGACTTCATGACATGTAACCCTCACTCGGTCGGGGGGCATGCTTATATTATCGTTGTTATCGACTATTTTACCAAATGGGCCGAGGCGATGCCTACAAATGTTGTCAACGATAAAATTGCAGCTTAATTTCTCTTAAATCATGTTATCACTCGGTTTGGAGTCCCTCAAGCCATTTTCACTGACCATGGCTCCCATTTTCTCCATTACATGATGGTTGAGCTGACCTCTCAATTGGGCTTGCATCATGACAGCTCAACTCCATGTTACCCTCGGGCCAATGGCCAAGTTGAGGCAGTCAAAAAAGTCTTAGTTACTATGCTTCAGTGCACTATTGGGATGCACAAGTCAAACTGGCATCTCATGATTTTTTCAGCTCTTTGGGCTTACCGAACCTCGGCTAAAAATGCTACTAGATTCACTCCTTTTCAATTAGTATATGGCCTTGAAGCAACATTGCCGATTGAATGTGAAATTCCTTCACTCAAATTAGTTTTTTAATTGCTTCTGAATACCTCACCAGAAGAGGAATGTCTCCTGTATCTGGAAAGGCTTGATGAAACTCGTCACGTCACCGCTTTAATTACTGAAGCTCAGAAGAAACGGGTCAAAGCCCATTTTGATCAAATCGTTTCTCCACCTGCCTTCTCTGAAGGAGACTTGGTCCTTCTCTATGACCAAGCACGTGATAAGCTAGGGGCAGGAAAAATCGAACCAATGTGACATGGGCCATACATCATAAAACGTGTTTTGCAAAAAGGGGCCTATGAGATAATTGATTATGATGGTAACCCTTTGGATAGCCCCGAAACGAGGTTTATCTGAAGAGGTATTATGTGTGATTTTCTCATATAAATACTCTTGTACATTAGTATGATTTTAATTTTTTTACAGTTTTGGTTTGGTGTGCGTTTGCAAGTAGTTTTCCTACTTATCTTGTTTTACTTGATTTACATATGTTGTTAATTCCTTATGTCGGTTTCGCTGAAGGTGCCTGTCATAGTACTCGAAATTTATCTTATGTGGCATGGGTTATCTATGACCCTAATGGTGAGTTAGTAGATCTGAAAGGTATATTTTTAGGTCATACAACCAACAATATTGTTGAATACAGTGTCATCATTGAACTTCTGTCAGAAGCAATCACTCTTGGCATTAGAGAATTGGTTGTAAACCTAGATTCACAGCTTGTTGTCCTACAACTCAATGGGAAATACTCTGTCAGACACCCTCAAATTTTGAGAATGTATCTGCGTGTTCATATTTTAGAAAGGAATTTTGATTACATTACATATTAGCACATTCCATGACACATGAATAGATTAACATATGCATTGGCTAATTATGTTCTAGATAGACATTTGCAAAATTTGTAAAACTATGATCATCACTACACCATGTATAAAAATAGGAAAATATAGCATATATATATATATATATATATATATATATATATATATATATATATATATATATATATATATATATATATATATATTGATAATTGAATTATTGGTATGCCATTCTAATATTCACCTTTATATGCAGTTTACCATGAAGTGCAAAACATTATTGTGTCAACTCTGTTTTTTATCATGATTTCAAAATAGGTTTAGAAGTCATTTTAGGATTTGGTTAAGGGTAGGTTATATTTTTACAAGTTCAAAGGTCATCATTAAGTTAAAATAAAGTCTTTTAAAAGTTCATTCATTGTCAAATATCCATATTTTCCATTTGGGAGTCATTCCATAAGGTTTTGGGTCAAAACTATGCAATTAGCCAAGAATCCACATTTTCGTAGCGCTGATAGTTCAAAAAAGTTGATTTGCGCTACGAAAGCAGTAATAGTTTCATAACTCAAACTAGGAAAAATACATTGTCGGCACTACGAAAGCGTGGTTTCTTAACTGTCTTGTCATTCGAGCTGAAATTTGTCAGAATCCGTTGGGAAATGATAGGTTAGTGGTATGATGAGTCATTTAGTGATGAGATTCAATGTATTTACCCATCTTGCAGTCATCATTGTCATGATAGGGTATGAATAAGGCATCATTCAGTTATGAGATGACATTTCAAATTCAAAATTTTGCCTAATTTCTTCATTCTCGTTTCATTTGCCTCCATACGAGTGTCTGAGCTCTGAAGTAGTCAAGCCAAACCTTTGGTTGTTCCATACAAAGGTTATCTTCATCCTAATCAAGCGAGTTTGTTTCATATAATCAAGTGAGGTAGATATATCCTAATCAAGTGAGGTTGTTTCATATATTCAAGCGAGGATGTTTCATATATCCAAGTGAAGCTGACAGGATTTTTCTCAGAAGCATGGCAGAGGAAAAGAAAGTTCATAGAGGCGGACATTGCTTAAGATATGAGCCCGAAAATATGAAGGCCATTGTTGAAGACCCAGCAGTGATGGAGGCATTCAGCAGAGTATGCTATCTTCAGTTTTGTGAAAAGCTGCAGGGTTTCCACACACGGGTTTCCAAATAATTTTCCTTGCACTTCAATGGAACAACTACCAAGGTTGGAATGCTAAATGTGCCAATTTCATCAGAGACTATTGTTGTTTTGAAAGAGATACCAAGGGGCCAAGAAACTTGGTTTAAAGGTTTCAAATTTGATATGGAGCCATGCAAGGAATTCGTGAAACCTTAGTATGCAGATATGGACCTCAATAATGCAATCCCTAGAGGCTGCATCAGAGACATTTATGCAAAATTTTTGCTCAACATCCAGAGATATTTTACATGTGAAGGTAGGTATCATAAGTTCTACACATATCATTTCAAATTTCTTCTGCATTTCACAGTAAAATTTCACTTGATTTTCCCTTTTACCTGCATAGGATTCTTGCTAAAATGGCTGATAAAGTACAAGCCAAATCTGAAGGTTGTGAAACATCTTTGTTTCATCATGGTTTGATGAAGTTGTTGATTTTGAATGAGCTTCAGAAGATAGGAAGGGATTGGTCATCCTTTTTGTTTATGAATGGTTTTGAGCTGGAAATCCTAAACCCAGCTAGAAACCCTAAAACTAAAGGAACTCCTTCACCACCAGTAGCAGAGTCTAGTCAGCCTGTGGTTGCAAAACCAAAGGAATTTTCAAAACTGAAACCAAGGAAATAAGTTGATAAAAGGATAGAGCAGACACAAGTGCTTATTTCACAAACTCCATCACCTGCAAAACAGAGTTCAAATAGTGTCAAAGAGGCAAAACAGAAAAAGGATGTCAATAAGCAGGAAATCAAAAGAGTGACAAGAAGCCAAGCAGTGGCATCAAAAGGAAAGATAGTTGTTTCATTTTCAGAGGATAGCCCAGTAATTAAGGGAAATTTAGATGATATCCTACATGATATTGACATAGAGGAGACACCCATTGTGCAAGATGACTTCATTGGAGTAGATGAACACAAACAGAAAAATGTTAAGTCTGCAGAGAAGCTTGAGTTTGAGGGTGAAAATTCAGCCTTTATCTTTCAAGCAATGAAACCTTTAACTAGGCATGCTAAGAAACTCAAGGAAGGCAGCAACGAATTCCAAGAACCTCTTGAAAAGGCTAAATTCCCTAGAGAAGTGGTTGATCTCTCATCACCAACAGTAGAAAATGCAGCCAGCAGAACAATGAAGGGAAAAGAAGAAATGACAGAGTGTCAACATCTTAAGGAGAAATTGAGGTTAGAAAAACAAGAAATTTCTATGATGAGAAAGAGGGCTAGGAAGCATAGTATTGAAAAACCAGAATCAAAAGAATGAAGGCACTGTGGGAAGGTCAAATTGGTTCTAGGTTTGAAACCCCAAGCAATGTAGAACAATTTTTCACATGGACAGTTCCAACCATCAAGGAAGCTAAATTTGTCAGAGTAATCAATACTCACTTGAGAGCCAGTAATAGAAAACTTAGATATCAAGTGGAGGACTTGGAGCAGCATCTGAAATTGACTCAAGATGAGTTAAAGAACAAAGGTACAGAATGGCAATCATTAAAAAGCCAAAAACTAAATCAAGTGAAAATTAAAAAGGAACCTCATGAAAATTGTGTTTTTCAGCTCATATGACTTTTTGATTTGATGAAACCAGTGTTATTTTCAGTTTTGGAAAATTTATGGTTTTCATTATGAAAAAATTTAAACAAAACTGCTCACTCAACAATTTCGTAGTGCAAACAGTGTAAAAAGGTGAAAAGCGCTACGAAACTGTTGTAGTAGCTTTTTTCACTCTTTCTCATAAATTTTTGAAGGGAAAAAGAGTGAATTATGACCTGAAATTGCTGGGAGGATGTAATTAATGTTATTGAAGTTAATCCTGGAGGAAAGAAATCAAAATTTTGGAGAAAAAAGGTTAAAGGAGTTGTGCTACGAAACTGTGTTGTTTTCGTAGCACATTTTATTTCAGCTCATTTTGAACAGTTTGATGATGGTTTTGGACAGCTTGGACTTAGGGATGATTTTGGGTAGGTGTTATTTCAATTTCTAACAGAAAATCACCTCGAAGTGATGAGTTCATGATGGTCAGAGTGTCTCAAGAATACAAATGATCCTATGCCTAGAAAACAGGGGACAGTTTCCTATTTTAATGGAGATAAGCATTATGGTCATAAAGTTTTGAAGCTTATCATCTGGCTTCAACCATATGTGATTACACTTGGAAAATAATGTAATTTAGTTTAGATAAGGTTGTTATGAGTAGAGATAAGGAGTTTGAATCCTATTTGTAATAAGATTGTTTATTAGATTAGCAGCTGTCTTTTTGTAATAAATACCATGTCATATGGTTAGGCAAGGTGTCAAGAGTAAGGAGTTTGATGTATCTAGCTGTAGGTAAGGTTATATTATGTTGTAAATGATCTATAAAAGATCAAGAAGTCGAATATGCATAGGTTGGACATTTTTAGCAAGAGACTGCGTTTATTGTAAGTGACTAGTTTTCAGCTTAATACAAAGATTTCTACTTAGCCAACTTGAGATTCATAAATATTTCTAGTGTGTCCTTGTTCTACTTTGCATATTTTTACTATCCTATTGCAGTGGTGTTTGTCTATGTTACTCAAAATTCATTTATGATGTTTTGACTTCCTATATAGGAAAACTAACTGTGTGTTTTACAGTTTCACATGCGTATCTCTTAACTAGAACTCTGATATGCCTCAATTTCCATGCTAATTAGATTGATTTGTTTTACTGAAACTATTTTGACTCCATAATCCCAACGCACACTTGCTGATTTGACTTACAACCAATATCTATCATTCATCTACTTATTACCCCACATAGAGTCAGCCATCTATATTTTTATCAAAAATCATTAACCCTTGAGAGAGCCCTCTCAGGTTGAGGAGGCTAAGCCTCAATCAAAAGATTGGTTTGAAATAGTTACATGAGATTGATTTTATTAGCAGCCTATCAAGTCCAATTTTGTGATAACACCACCATTGTCTCTTTCAGTTTTTCAGTTTCAGCACGACTTACTATTTTTAGTATTTTTTCAGGTCCTGAACTTCCAGAGCCATTTTGAGGCCCTAAACGACGTTTTTTTGGGAAAACCAGAAGCAAAAAGAGTCCATAGACTGATGTTTCTCACACCGAAAGTTATATTCCTCAGATAGATATTTCTAACGAGGTATGGTGCACATCAAACGGATATCATATGCCAAAGTTACTTCCCCGGGAAGTTGAAATACGAATTTACCCAAACGGGGCCCACAGTTTTGGCACTTCATCTCCTAAGGTTAGGGTTTTGAATGTTTAGGGTTTTCCATTGTTTCTAAATAATAAATAGGCCCTCGAGCCTCATTGTAACATAGTTTAGAGGCATGTAGCTGCCACATCTCTTCTCAGATATAAGCTACCAGCGCCCTAGCTAGTTTATTTCCATTATGTCTGTAAGCAAATTACAGTTCTTTGATATTAATGAAATGAAGTATTATTTCTGCTGCATATTTGTGTTTATGTTTATATGTGTATTATCTTGTGTTCCCGCATAAATCCATATCAGTGGTACCAGAGCGGTCTTCTTTTTCTCGATCCTTCTCTGCATGTCCCCAACGAGGTCGGGGTATAAGGATTTAGGGCTCGATCTGGTGGAACTTTTGCAAGATCAGCCTCGCAAACCCCGACAGCCGCCCATGGAGGACGAAAAGAAAGATGAGCGAGCAGGAGATCCTATCAAAATATTACTCGAGGAGGCCGTTGAAAAACAAAAGAACGTGATGTTGGATAACTTTGCCCAGATCCTTCAACGACTGCTCACCAGTGGCGCATCTGCATCCAGCAGCCACTCTGGAGGCGCGAATACCTTTAAGGTACAAGTAAACTTTGACATTCCCATATTTGAGGGTCAAATAGATGCAGATGTCGTAGATAGATGGTTGAATCTATTAGAAGGATATTTCTTGGTTCATGACTTTTCCGACCGGGAGAAGATTATTTTTGCACTCCTCAAAGCTACCATTTGTTAGCCACCTATAAAATTTTGTCATATCAAGTGGTGGCTAAATCATTTTTGGACAACCTTCAAGAAACAATTTTATTCATAAAATTGTTGGTGCTTAAAAGTCTTTTGATGATATCCTATCCTTTGGTTAATCGTCACTGCTTTTCCCCTTTTGAACTCAGAAATTCTGTTGTCGTTCCATGAAGAAAAAAATTGCTGCAAAATCCCATTTTTCCCCTCCTTCTTACAAAGCTAACCTTCATTTTTTTTTTTTTTACCCCTTTATTCCCCATGAAATTCCTCTATTTTTCATGATTTCCCTTCTTCCCTTCATGAAAATCATTTAACAAAGCTTAAAACTCACTTTTTAACTTTGCCGAAACCCCCAAATCCATCAGAAAACCCTGAAAAAATCATAAAAAGTACACTTTTTGGTATTAAGGTTTAAGCCCCTTTGGGCTAAGTTCTAATCACTTCCCCACATGTGCCCTAGCGCTAAAACCAAGCGTAAAACTCTTTCGGTGCTTATCGCATCGGCAACAAACGATGAACGCTAGTCTTCGGCCTTTATAAAACTTCCAATGTGATCAGCCTCTGGTTATAAGCCCCGAGCCTTTTTGCCACTTCATATAACCCACAGAGCCCGCAATCGGGCTCTAAACATTGTTATAAACCATTCCCGATTGCTATTTTCCTTTGTTTATTCAATAAACCCACTTTTCCTAAGTTTCAGTCTAAACCCGCCAGGGAAATGTTTTTTAATGTAAATGGGTAGATTGAAAAGCCCCACATCAAATTTATGATGCGATTGAGCCCCGCTGTATAAACCTCTGCCCCTCTCCATATAAACTTACGCCAAGGACCAAGAGTTAAAATCCTGAAGCGCTAATCGCATCGGAGAATTCAAAATGGGTAGATTGAAATACCAGCACCGAAGTTCCGATGCAATTGGCCCTTGTACATATAAATCCCTGGGCCTATTATCTTCCATATAGACCAATGGCCCCGCAGACAAGCACCAAAGCATTTCATATATACAATCCGCCCCGAGCCATAAAAAACCTTTGCAATTCATGAACTTTGGGTTTTTATAAAGTATTAAGGGGTTTTCCGTCGATGCATGTTTTGAAACCATATCCGATGTTGATCTTAAGCTGATCAAATGGCCCACACGATATCGCATCGCAAGTTTTTTCATCAGGCACATTTTATTCCCCCTTCCGATTGAACCCCTCCGATTTATTTCCCACCGTCGATCTAATCCTCAGATCAATGGCCAGCGCTCAATCGCATCAGCACCATTCAAGTTCTCCCCCCACCGATCGCATGCTCCGATTGAATCTGGGTCGTCCACATGTCCAGATCGGACGGTCCAGATTGCATCTCCCCACTTTGGTTATATTTTATGTGTCCCGCTTCATAATGTTTTTCAGCCAATCACAGTCGTTGATGTCTACAGATCAATGGTCCTTATTTAACCTTTCTCCGCCTTTGTATTATTTTTAGTTAAACCCCAGATGTGATCTCCACCATTGATGTTGACATCCAATGGCCCTTATTAACCCCGACAGGCCTGCCTCCTGTGGGTCCTGCCTTCCTCATTTTTTAATCTCAGCCGTCCAATCCTTGATCCAACGGCTTATATTGAAACCACCCTACCTGCTAACTGCCCGCGCATCTATCCAATGTCGCGCTCGTTCTCCACCATCAGATCTGAAACCCCAGATCCAATGGTCGATGCTCATTTTCACGTAACTTCGAGCACGAAGGTTAATTTCCTGAGGGCTGCGTGATATAAGTTGTTTTGAAATGCCACGTGTCGGGCGGGAACGCATATCACGTTCAAAAAGGCAAAACCGCCTCCCCACCCTCTCACCGCGTGAAACCCGTGGTTTTCCTTCTCCGAAACCACTATTCCCATTTACATTGTGTGTTATCGCACGCACCTCCCACCGTTGATCTCTGTGGATCAACGGCTCAGATCTAATCTGGCCATACACCATCGCCCTTCGCCTCTCCAAAGGGTTTTCAACGTGCAATCTCCGTCGTTGATCTCATGGCCTGATCTCATCCGACGGCCCACGATCATCCCAAAACCCCAAGTTCAATTCCTTTGCATTTTCCTCTGCCAAAGGGTTTTTAACCTTATTTCTTCACATTTTCTTCTATTTTCAAAATAATGTGACCCGTTCGCATTATTAATTCACTGCTAAATCTCGACCGTTGATCTTCTTGGTCAATCATAGATCAACGGTTCTAACTTAAAATCTCTCACCACTCTCCTTTTGACCACCACACGCAAATCTCCACCGTTGGATGCTGTCATCCAATGGCCACGCTCCCCTCCACAATATCTGAAGCAGTTCTACCGAATAACGCAGGATTTCATAACAGTTGTGTGTTTTTTGCAAGTTCAAATGAATTTCAAATATTTTGAAAGAAATGATAAAGCTGAGGATGACGATCCTCTAGGCTTTGTTGGTTTAAGGAAAATCATTCCACGGGATTCAAACTTCACGTTTCACCAATGCTTCATGGGAATTGATGCAATATGAGCCCTTTTGTGGCACCTGCACATCAACAAGACACAGTAAGATTAAATCAAATCAAAGAGTATCAGTGTCGAAGACCCAAACACAACACTCTTGGAAGCACCTTAGACCTGTTTATCCTTCACTGTTTTATGTTTTCTTCTGCTGAGGTATTTTAGTCTTTAATCTCTCTCTTTAGTCCTCATGCTTGTTTATTTCCTTAATAGTTTGAATAGTTGGTTTCAGCATGATTTATGGTTCTCCCTGCTTGTCTGCTGCCACTTAAAGGCTGTTATTGAAGTCTCCCTTTAAAGTATCTTTGTTTATAGTGAGCCAAGGAGGTCTGTTTTGATCGTGCCCCTTGTCCTTGATTGAAAAGTTGGCTTAAAGGTCTTTATAGTTGTGATCATAGATGTATTTAGGTGTTCCCTTTTCTATGACCATGATTATCAGTGAATCTTTTATGTTTTCTACGTCGTTTGAAATAAAATCTTTGAGGAAATAGGGTGTTCCCCGAATCTTAGATTTCATTTTAAAAAGTTGTTTTGAAGTCATTATTTGCTTAAAAGTGTGATTTGTAGAATTCATGGTTAGCCTTGTCTATCAAATAGCTCTTTATTGTTCAAGTTGTGCTTTCAAATTCCCTTTGTTGAGAATTAAACTTCTCTTTCCAAATCATTGATGTCCATCTCATTCCAAAACCAAAGGATCCTGCGGCCAAGTTAGATTTGCCCTTTGATATCCCATATCCATTGATAAGTTTTTAATGACCTCTTTTTGACTCCATTGCCAAATGAAACTAACATTTCCCCTTTCTATCTATCTTTTCTAGACCTTTCATGTTCTGCTGCATCAATTCAACCAAACAAACAAACAAACACTCGCACTTAATAACTAGTCTACAACCAATACTCAAAGCACACAAGATAAACCTTTGCAATAAACAAATAATTTGAGAGATCCCTCTCTGAGAGAAGGAGGACTAGATCCTGTAACTCTAAATATTGTTTCTGATGTTGCCTTGTCTTTTGATTTTCCAAACTATCAAAACACGGGACACCAACACCATCCATGTCAAGGACTGGTGGGAAACCTACTGTGAGAAAAAGGACGAGACAGAACCCTCTCTATTCTCATCCGTACCCACTTGGAATTATTTCTGAGATGCCCTTTTTTATTGCCTAAATCTACCTCGGGCTGAAGGAAGGCAGAGTTCAGGGTAACATCAAACCACGCTCAGTCTGGTAGCTAGCCCTACCAAAACAAGAGAGGGCTCTCTCCGGGTCAATTTCAGCAAAAATAATCGAAGGGGCTTGAGATGACTTGAAATAAAGGCTAATTTTAGGCTAGGTATATAAGTAAAGGAGTTTAAGTTTGTTTTTGGGGGTTTTGTTGGAAACAAAGGGAAAGGCAGTTTTGGGTGCGGGGATGAGACCTAGTTTTTGCAGAGTTCTGATTGGGGCAAGGAAGGCAATTGTTTTAATGCTTTGGATTGAATGAATGGATAGTTTAGACCAGTGAGGAGCTGAAGAGGGAAAGAGGCTTTCAAGAATCCTCTTCAAACAGATGAAAACATGGAAAATTAAACAAAATGAAGGCAGAGAAAAGCAATCTAATGAATTCCACCTTTATAACTCATTTGTTTAATTTAAGAAGAAAGGAGAAGGGAAGTGATACACATAAACATCAAAGAAATTACATTAACATAGAGAAAAACACCATCAAAGCACAGAGCCACATGGATCTCAAAGAGTGCTGCAAACCCTGGTCTATTCCTTTACCAAAATTGCAGAGATGAAATTTACAATGAAGTGCCAAACAATCCCAAGTGTCCAACCCTGAAAATGACTGAAGAACTACACGATATAGACAAGCCTAACGCATTCCCATGCCTCTAGGGGTCGAGCTCATCATTCTAGGAGTTTTTTCAACTATATCTAAACTAAGAACTGGAAAATAGGCAATGAAACAACTTGCCTCTATATAATAGGAAACTGATTCATTCACTTACATTTCACTTTTTGGTGAATGAATTCACTAAGATGAGTAAAAATGTGCCAAAATTACATCATGGTCCTGAAATTACATCAAGTTACATCAAGAGTTACATGAAAAATTCAAACTAGCCAAAACTAGGCGAAATTCTGAGTTGCTGAGTGAAAAATAGGCCAAATTTCCCTATGCGCCACGCCTAAAATCTCTATGCGTAGCACAAGTTTGGGGCTGATTTTGAGGGCCTTCTTAAAGTCAAAATTGAGTGCATGATAGCTCGTTGGAAAGCCCTGCCTATCTAATTTCCAACCCAAGTGGAATTTTTGGATTTGGTTTCCATTTTCCCCTCCAAAAATCAAATCTCCCAGCACTGCTTCCTGTGTGTGCAAAAAGTGGCAGAAAGGCCATTTTTAGGGTGTTTTTGACCTTTTAGGCAACCAATAACTTGATGAAATCCTTAGTTAATCCATAGGAATGCATAAATTTTGATGAAAAATCCAAAAATTCAAATTTTTCTCTAGAAGAGCTGCCAATTATAAGCGCGCGCCAAGTGGCGCTACGCGTTGGGCAGGAAAGTCTGTTTTGAGACCAAAAAATTCAAAATTGACAAAAATTTTCCCAAATTTCTTGAAATTTGGGCTGAAGGTCCCTCATCAAGCACTATGCTGGGCCAAAGAAGCTTCGGCCAAAATTTGGAGTCTATCATGTCTTTTACGACGCTTTAGTGCCCTCCTTAGTCTTGCTTTCAGGATTTTGATCCTTGCTTTGCAAACATGATTTCGTGCCCAATAGTGGTTCTTCATGTGTCTGAGCATGTCCTTTTCTTTGTTTTCCTTCTCCAACAGATTCTCAAGATGAATTTTTACCCTCTCAAGCCAAGTCTCCCTATCAGCCTCAATCTCCCGCTCAATGGGTGTCATCTCGGTTTGGCTTCTTCGGGCAGCTTGCTGGTTCTCACGGATGTTTTGCAACTCCATGATTGTCTGCTGATCCTCCAACTGTTTGTTCTGTTGCTCCAGATATTTTATGATCCATTGAGCTCTTTGAAATTTATCGATTAATGTGTCTATCTCAGCCTTCTGCTCCTGAATGATCTCTCTCAACTTTGAGTTTGGAGAGCTCAAATCCTCATCAATCAATATGAAATCAGTATCCTGACCTCCTGAAGGGCCCTCGTCCTGCATAGGCCTCTTTCCTCTGTCTTGTACCTGTACCTGTGTTGCTGATGATGGCAACGAGACCCCTTCCACCCCAGGTGGAGATAGTACTCGTCGGGCTACTGCAAACAATACTCTGGTGCCTCTCTGATAAGTGACATATACTGGCACACCGATAGGCTCTGTCTCATGACCTTCAGGCTGATGTGAAGGTTCACCGGGCTCATGAACAACCTCCTGAGGAACTTGAAGAACTGTGAAGAAATCACGGGAAATGAAATCCTCCCATGAAATGCCCTGCAATCCAAGCTGATGTACAACAATGATCTTGATGAGCACATAGTGATAAATATTGTTGTGCTGCTGCTCGGGATTTTTCTTCTGCACAAGCATGGTCATCCTCTCGATATTCCGACACATGAAATAAGGTATGTTCATCATCCTCACTCTCGTGAAATGCATCAATAACCTGATGTGGTATGCATAGAGGCATGAGAACCGGCCCTCACAACTGAAGTATCTGATAATGAGTTTCATCAAAGGTGCATAGGATTCTTTTAGGAACCGGAATGGAAACACCCTGCTGTGTTGTCTCACGTAGTTAGGCCTGATGTATGGTTCATAATGCACTCTATCCACCTACTGTCTTTTGTTCCACTGTTCACCCACATTCGGTATTCCAGTTGCTTGAGATATGGTTTCGTGCTGTGTTGAATGGCACCAAGAAGAGTTACTGCAACTACTGGCAAATGTAATACAAATAACCGAGCTAAATCTCAAGGAGCATGAATCCAGAAATTACCTTCACAAAATCGATAAGATTTCTGCTCGAAACATGCCAGCTGCAAGTGCGATCAAGAATGAGCCGATGAGGTGGACTCTTTCTCACATGTTTGCCACTCTTACGCAGGCCTTCTTGGTGCATGTAGCTCAGCAGTAGAATCACTATCTCCCGCTACATGATGTATTAGTGTCCGTTCTGTTAATTTCCATGCAAGGGTGTTGGCTTGAATGAGATGAGGAATGGCAACTTAGTTGTTTTTTGTTTTATTTTTTAAATATGTGTCAAAGGGGAGGAATCGGGAGAAAAATAGGACAATGATAATGAACTTCAATCAAGTGATACCGCAGGTAGGTCACCACCGATCATTTCAGAATTTCTTTGCCTAGATTATATGAAATGGGGTGTGAATAAAGGTGAAATGAAATGGCTTGGGATGGGGAAATAGGGCTTTAGGAGTGAATGACTCTTAGATATGTAAGAGGATAGTGTATTGATGAAATAACAATGATGGGAGAGAAACAAGGGGGGAATGGAATATCTGGCACAAAACTGTTTTAAAACACTAATTTCAAACCCTAAGAGAGCACTTCTTAACACAATGATAGGGTTTAAGCTTTTGGCATACAAACTCTTATATTCCCCTTTCAAACAACACCAAACATTGTTTAATGGTAATTACACGATCATTTGAACTTACACGGAGCAAATGAGACCGAGAAATTTGGAATTTTGTTGGAGGCAATGACAAAATTTGGATGCCGGCCCTGTGCGCCGCGACAATTATGTGCGCCGCGCCAGTTCGGAATTGCACAGTGAGAAATTTCCCTATGCGCCGCGAATGGCTTATGCGCCGCACCCAACGCCCAGTGCGCCGCGACCAACACTTCACCACAGTTTCGGCCTTTCAAACCTTGATTTCGCCCTCCATGATTTTCTTCGGCTTCTTTGATGATTCTTACATGCAAATGAATTTTTTGAATGTGGTAATATCTTATGTATACAAAGGATTTTGATTTTTCATTTGGCAAACCCACTTTCTAATGTTGCAGACTTTGGCACTTTGCACTTTTTAAAATAAACTATGTTTTTGTTTCCTTTTTTATTTTTTGAACTGATGATGAATCTCTTGTCTATTTTTTGCAGGGATAGCTAGCATGGGATTTTGGTAAAAGCGACCAGGGCTGCGCCTGAAGAACTTTACAACTGAAAAACTTTTGAAAATTACAGTACATTTATTACAAAGGATGAATTTGACGATTTTTCTTCAAAACAGAGTTTTGAAGAAGAATCATGATCAAGCATTATGACGATGAAATTTTGCACTGAAAACCTTATTTGAAACTTCCTCATGTGCCTGCTGACATTATTAGTCATTTTTGAAGACTGAATTAACGAAACC
This sequence comes from Pinus albicaulis, assembly GCA_034641835.2. Taxonomy (NCBI): domain Eukaryota; kingdom Viridiplantae; phylum Streptophyta; class Pinopsida; order Pinales; family Pinaceae; genus Pinus; species Pinus albicaulis. The sequence continues at coordinate 45,253,162 of CM076573.1, read as the reverse complement.
CTAGACCTAATGAGACCTAAAAACCCTAAAATGACTCTTTGTCAAACAGGAGGCCAAACATGACTGTAAATGACTTTAAAATTATTTTTATGAACAGACACTGACCAGAAGGTACATGACATGAGGGATATGAGTGAAAAGACCCTTTTTTCAGATGATCCATGCTCCTAATGGAATGCAGCTGACTGAACTGAATCAGACACCGAAAATGAAATGCAACAAGAGAAATTTTGATCTCTGACGAAGGGATGAAGAGACCGACTCTAACATTGGCTCCAATGGGGATGGTAGCTCCTTGGAGGTGCCAAGGACTACATATTTCTGGGAGAGTAGGCAGTGCCTTCATCCATTGGGCTATGGAATCCATAACTTCGACAAATCGACCCAAGACTCTTGACTCAATTTTATTGACTGAAACTTGACTCAAACTGATTCAGTTTTGAAACTAAAATGACTGAAAAACCTGACTCGAAAAACTCAAACCAAAGCTAAAATCAATCTTCAGAATTATAGCCTTCACTTCGGGCCCCAAACTGAAGAAAAGATCACAGCACACACTTGCAATGAGACTGAAATAAACGGTATGTACAGTGGCAATGTAAATAGCAGAAAACATCTCAGAAATGATACCGTTTGAGCAGCCGACCATTGACCGGCCCTCCTGGACAATCTTCCCCGTTCATCTCTTTTAGAAGAAAAGCATTCTCACCCTGATATGCAACAATTTTAAAGGGTCCTTTCCAGATATTTTCGAACTTATCATGCTTACCCTTTTCCTCATTTCTTGCATCCCATTTCAGCACCACTTATTCCAATTGGAACTTGTCTTCTTTGGCTTTTCTGTCATAGATTTTCTTAATTCTCTCTTGCAGCTTGAATGTGTTTTGAAAAACTTCTTCTCTCATCTGCTGCAAATGGATCATTTGATTTATTCTTCTTTGCATATGATCATCTTCACTACCAGCTTCCTGTAGAATTTTGACCACTGGAACTGCGAGAGAGGTAGGAAACACCGTGTCAACTCCATATACTAACTCAAAAGGGGACATACCAATGGATTTCTTCTGACTCACTCGATCTACCCAAAGTGCATTGACCAAATTCTTATGCTAACTTTTCTTGTTTATTTCCAGCAACTTTTTAATGATGTTGACCAAAGATTTGTTGGAAGACTCCGCCAATCCATTTCCTTGTGGATGATAAGCGGTTGAGTGTCCCAAAATGATATGATACTTGTCACAAAAATCAATCATCCTTTTTTATTTGAAAGCTGCTGCGTTATCAGTGATTAACTTATTTGGGCAACCAAAACGAGAAAAAATGTTATTCTCAAGGAATGAAATTATTACCGAATCCGTAGCTTGCCTGGTGGGAATCGCTTCAATCCATTTCGTGAAATAATCTATCGCTGTGAGGATCCACTTGTGCTGAGCTGAGGAAGCGGGATATATTTTTCCAATGAAATCCAAACCCCATTGCTGAAAAGGAGCACTTAACTCAATGGGCTTAAGCGGCAAAGGCTGCAATTTCGGCCTTCCTTCAAAAATCTGACATTCATGACAGCTTTTGACAGTCTTATACACATCAGCAAAAAGTGTCGGCCAATAATATCCCGCTCTCAAAATCTTGTTGGCCGTTGTTTTCCAAAAAAGGTGACCTCTGCAATCTCCCTTATGAAAATCCTCCATAACCTGCTTTTCTTCTTCTTCCACCAAACAGTTTAACAAAACACCACCGGGATCTTTCCAATAGAGTGAATCATTCAAAATACAAAACTTAGCAGCTTTCAATTTCAGCGTTCTACTTTTGTTTCTAGCCATGCCGGGCGGTGGTGACAAATTTTGAAGCACATATACAATATCTGGATACCAAGGAGAAAGCACAAAGATTTCTGATACCTGAACTAATGAATTTTCCTCATTCTCCTCGGACATAGCAACCATGACATTGATGTCCAAGGAGTGTAAATTTGACTCAACCATTAGCTTAGCCAGCCCTTGTCCTTTGATAAGTTTTGTAGGCTTTATCTCCACATCATACTCCAACAAGGCAGCAATCCATTTTCCCCGTCTCCCTTCTGGATCTGTTTTCACTAAAACATCCTTAACAGCAGCTTTAGGAACATAAGCAAGAATATGAGAATGCAGAATATATACCTGAAAATCTTTCAACACTTTCACTAAAGCAAGAGCCTGCTTTTCAATGATGTTATATTTCAAGGCTACATCTCTTATGGTATGGCTGAAAAAAGAAATTGGTTTTTCATGCCCATCTCTTTTCTGCATTAATACTGCTGCCAAAGTATGCTCCGAAGCAAATGAAAACAAAATAAAATCCTGAGTATAATCTGGGCTGATCAAAACCGGAGCTGAAGAAAGAACCAACTTCACTAAATTGAAATAATTTACCGCCTCCTCGGTCCACTTCACTACGCTGTCTTTCTTAAGCATGTTTGTAATCTCTCTTAGATATTCAGCAAGATTAGGCACAAAGCGGCGTAAAAAATTCATCTTACCATTGAAGGATTGAATCTCCTTTTTGTTCTGGGGAAGTTCAATTTGCTGAATAGCTTCAACTCGAGCTGGGTCAATACAGATGCCATCTTTTGAGATAATATGACCAAGAAGTTTGCCCTCATCCATGGCAAACAAACTCTTCTTTGGATTGAGTGACACACCATACTTTCTACATCGCTGAAAAACAATATTCAGATGGTAAAGGTGCTCTTCATCAGAATTGGAAAATACTATTAGATCATCAAGATACACAACTAAAAAAACATCTTTCTCATTTTCAAATGCCATATCCATTGCGTGCTGAAATGTGGCACCAGCATTCTTCAAACCGAAAGGCATTTTAGCGTAATGGAAAGTTCCCCACGGAGTGGTGAACGTTGTTTTGTCTCTATCATCCTCATGGACCAGAATTTGGTTATACCCGGAATAACCATCGAGTAGCGACATACGAGATGCTCCAAATACTCGCTGAAGTAGGTGATCCATTTTGGGCAATGGATAATTATCTTTCAAGGAAACCTTATTCAGATTCCTAAAATCAATGCACAAACGAATCTCACCTGTCTTTTTGCGTACGGGCACCAAATTGGAAATCAAACTGAAAATCTTATAGGAACAATGATACCAGCCTTGTACAATCTATTCACTTCCTTTTCAATTGAAGGCAGCAACTTCATATTTATCCTTCTCAACTTCTGCCTTAAGGGTTTTTGATTTGGCTTAATTGGAATGGTGTGTTGAATTATGTTGGTATCATATGTCTTCAAATCTGAATAGTCCCAAGCAAATACATCAACAAAAGAAGACAATAAACTAACATATTTTGCTTTTACCTCCGGTGGTAATGCTTTGGACAATTTCACCATCTTTGGATTTTCAGCTAATCCAATGTTCACATCTTCAACTCCGTTTTCGGTTGGCCGCAAGGTTGGTTTTCTAGCTTCGTCATCTTGATCAAAAATCTCTTCTAAAGGTATCAAACCTTTAGGAATGACATTATCCTTCAGCTGCAATACTTCCATCTGATTGATTTGCACATCAGCCTCACCATCATCATGCTCCATGTCGATTGAAGTCTCTTTGAATTTGCCTTTGTTTTGCAGAAATTCATCAATCTCATCATCATCTTGGAATACTTGCCAATACCTCTGATTGTCCGGGACAGTCGGACGATGTTTCACATGAATTTAAAACTTTTTACTTGAGTTCATCGGAATCTTCAAATTACTTGCTGCCTTTTTAAGTGCATCTGCAATACCATTCTGAATACGAGGGATACAAGTCAAAGTATAGTTTGAAAACAATTTCAAGATATCAAGAACAGCATTTCAGTAAGCCTGCATTCGAGGATGCTTAGCTTGGTATTCACCTTTCACTTGCTTAATTACCAACTCAGAGTTGCCATAGACTGCAATCCTCTTAGCATTCAACTTTCTAAGAATTTTCAGACCAGTAATCAAATCTTTGTATTCTACCTCATTATTCGAACAATCAAAAGTTAATTTATAAGAGCAGACCCTTACATTACTTGGTACCTTGTTTGGGACAGAAAAAGGGCTGCGTACCCAAATACCAATTCCAGCACCATCACTTCCAACTGCACCATCGAAATCCATGGTCCACAAACCATCTTCATCTTCTTCCAAGTGTTGAAACTTCATTTGCTCTATTATTTCTGCTTGCTGTCCATCAACTTTCTGCTGCTATTGGAAGGCTGATTGCTCAGCGGGACTTTCAAGATCTTGTCTCTCTTTCTTCAAAACTTCTCTAAAATTTTCTGTGATCTCCGGAATGTCCTCTGCTTCAACTAACTGACTATTTGCATCATTGAAACTATCTGAATACAAAACAAAAGACTCTAAATCTGTATGTACATAATTAATTGGATGATTTACCGGTTTCTACTTGTTGGTGATCATATACTTCATCTTTTTCTCCCGATATAATCTTCTCATCTGACCAAACACAGGAATGGTAGCATAGGAGAAATCAAGCTGTAATGTTCCCTTCAGTTTCGCTCCCCAAGATCTGGAAAGAAGCATGCCAAATCTAGGAGGAATATCCGCCACAACCACATCCATCAAAACATTCTTGGTCAGAATCTGATCTAAACTAACCACCAAATCTTTGATAAGCCCAATGCATCTTACTCTGCTAGAATCAAAAGAATAAAGATCATGATATTTCCTAGTGATGTCCAATCCCAATTTCTCCATGATTTCTCTCGCCATGAGATTATGAGAAGCACCGAAATCAAACATGGCATTATGTAACACAAAATCATGCAATCTAAGGCTGATATAAAAAGGAGGCACATCACTATCGGGAGACTCACCATCCAATGCTGGTCCAAATATCAATTCAGGTTGATCATCTTCCACATTCACCATATCAGACATTGGATCGAAATTCAGAATCTTAGACACCTGACCCTTATAACTGCTATTTTTCATCAATTCAGTCAAAGGAATGGAAACTTTTAACTTAGCTATTTCACTCTCTAAGTTGAAGACTGAAGCTTTTTCTACCTCTTTGACTAGAACATCCTTCTTTTCCACTTTCTCCCTCGATACGATTGGTTGATTGGATCTTTCATTTGCTGATGGGGATTTGGTAGTAGTAGGATCAACTATCTCTTTTCCCTTCTTCTGTGCAATGGGTGCATCATTCTTTGGTGCTGAAACTTCTTTTCTCTTTTGGATCAGGTTGATAGGCACATCTCTATTTCTAAGTGAATATTTTCACTGCTGGGTGGACAAAGCATTCATATAACCTCTATGATACTCATCTGACTCTTCTTCAAGAGCTGCCTCATTTGCCAAGATGAAATCCTCATCCTTTTGTACAGCTGAATTTTCTGCATACTCCTCATCTTCAGTGATAAAGGTTGGCATATCATCAGGTGTAAAGAAGTGATTCTCTTCCCCTATTACATTGTCTTCATCATCTGATTCTGGACCAACAAATTTCTGCTGTAAAGGAGTCTTTACCTGTTGTTGTAGTGGCGGTTCTTGTGCTCGCTGCTCTCGTTGTTTGATCCTAAATTGTGGTTGCTGATGGCCACGGAAGTTAGGATTTATGATCTTTGGTTTAGTCTTATCTAGTTTCAATCTTTCAATCATCTTTTCCACCTTGCGAAGTACTTGATATGAAGTAGAAGCTTCTTCCTTTATTGCGACTTTCTTTTCTGATCTCAATCTAGCTCTCTTGTCATTCAAATTAGCTTCAACACTCACTGCAATTTTCTGCATATCCTCCAAAGTGGCGGGATCTCTTTCTCTCAATTGATAGGCCATGTCCGGATCAAAACCATCCGGGAACTTAAGCAAAGTTGACCTCCTAGATGGCCTTAAATCATCAGGAATTGCATTGTAAACCGCATTAAATATAATACAATAGTCTTGGACAGACTCACCAACGTTGCACTTGATCTTGGTCTATTCAGAAGTGATCTGAAGAGGATCTTTCTTTACTTCCCACCGATCCAAAAATTTTCTCTGCAGCTCAGCCAATGTAGCAATACTCCTAGGCTGCAAAGCTCGGAACCATTTTCTCACTTCACCTCCAAAAGTTTGCACAAATAATCTCATGGTTACATTCTTTGCATCGATTTCATGAAGGTCAAAGAAATTTGCCATTTTGTCCACATTTTGTTGAGCAGGAACACTTTGAGGAGTACCATCAAACAATGGGATCTTACTTTGATAATCAGCAGGCATATCATCCAAGTTCTGAGGCAACACAAGGGGTGCAAATTGGGCAGCCATTGCTCTTGGTGGATTTACAATTAAATTTGGAAATATGGGAGGAGTAGGAGCAGTAGATGTATGAGGTGTGGATGGAGGTGAAACTATTGCAGATTGTTGATCAGAAATAGATGGTTGCACGGGAATGGTAGGAATGAAAGGAGGTTGGGTATGAACTTGTGGATCGGAAGTAACTGCTGATGGCCCAAGAGTTTCGGATGCAGACTCTATAAACTCAGGAATGTTTGTTGCCACAATAGAATTTTGAATATTCAAGATGTAACTATCAATGGATCTGTTAGCCTGTTCAATTTCAAGATACTTGATGAACTCTGGATTTATAACTGTAGAACCAAAATCACTTTCAGACTTGGTCTCAAACAATGACAACTCAAATTGTTCGTCAAATTCAAGATCTTCAAGTTATTAAAACACAGCGGGACACGAATGAGATTTGAACAGAGGAATCACGGGACTTTCTCAACGAAGAATTCTTGAAATCATATTGGGATTTTCATACACTGGAGGTGGATCGAGATCTGGATTTGCTCTGGTATGTCTTCTGGAAGCCAGTGTGTTAAATTATTTTCAAAAATCAAAGGGACAAAAGCAACTTGTTCAGCCTATCAAATTCTAGGCTCATCATCCAAAAGAACAGAATGAACTGACGTACTGGGGGCAATTTACAAGTCAAGTGTCACGTTTACAAAGTAGACCGGAGATTGACTGAAGCAGCGTTTATCTACTTTTGCTAATGCAAAGCAAGAGCGTTTCGAAGGCAACCTGGCATAACTTCAGGCTCCGTCTGTAGCTTATAAAACAAATAACACTAAAAAGAAAACCATTTTTTCCCCAGTATGGTCGCCACTATGTTATTGCCTAAATCTACCTCAGGCTAAAGGAAGGCAGAGTTCAGGGTAACATCAAACCACGCTCAGTTTGGTAGCTAGCCCTACCAGAACAGGAGAGGGCTCTCTCCGGGTCAATCTCAGCAAAAATAATCGAAGGGGCTTGATATGACTTGAAATAAAGGCTAATTTTAGGCTAGGTATATAAGTAAAGGATTTTAAGTTTGTTTTTGGGGGTTTTGTTGGAAACAAAGGGAAAGGCAGTTTTGGGTGCGGGGATGAGGCCTAGTTTTTGCAGAGTTCTGATTGGGGCAAGGAAGGAAATTGTTTTGATGCTTTGGATTGAATTAATGGATAGTTCAGACCGGTGAGGAGCTTAAGAGGGCAAGAGGCTTTCAATAATCCTCTTCAAACAAATGAAAACATGGAAAATTAAACAAATTGAAGGCAGAGCAAAGCAATCTAATGAATTCCACCTTTATAACTCATTTGTTTAATTTAAGAAGAAAGGAGAAGGGAAGTGATACACATAAACATCAAAGAACTTACAGTCACATAAATAAAAAAACCATCAAAACACAGAGCCACATGGATCCCAAAGAGTGCTGCAAACCCTGGTCTATTCCTTTGCCAAAATTGCAGAGATGAAATGTACAATGAAGTGCCAAACAATCCCAAGTGTCCAACCCTGAAAATGACTGAAGAAATACATTATATAGACAAGCCTAACTCATTCCCATGCCTATAGGGGTCGAGCTCATCATTCTAGGAGCTGTTTCAACTATATCTAAACTAAAAACTGGAAAATAGGCAATGAAACAACTTGCCTCTATATGATAGGAAATTGATTCATTCACTTACATTTCACTTTTTGGTGAATGAATTCATTAAGATGAGTAAAAATGTGCCAAAATTACATCATGGTCCTAAAATTACATAAATTTACATCAAGAGTTACATGAAAAAGTCAAACTAGCCAAAACTAGGCGAAATTCTGAGCTGCTGAGTGAAAAATAGGCCAAATTTCCCTATGCGCCGCGCCTGAAATCTCTATGCATAGCACAAGTTTGGGGCTGATTTTGAGGGCCTTCCCGAAGTCCAAATTGAGTGCAAGATAGCTCCTTGGAAAGCCCTTCCTGTCTAATTTCCAACCCAAGTATAATTTTTGGATTTGGTTTCCATTTTCCCCTCCAAAAATCAAATCTCCCAACACTGCTTCCTGTGTGTGCAAAAAGTGGCAGAAAGGCCATTTTTAGGGTGTTTTTTACCTTTTAGGCAACCCATAACTGGATGAAATCCTTAGGTAATACATAGGCATGCATAAATTTTGATGAAAAATCCAAAAATGCAAAGTTTTCCTCCAGAAGAGCTGCCAATTATAAGCGCGCGCCAAGTGGCGCTACGCGTCGGGCAGGAAAATCTGTTTTGAGACCAAAAAATTCAAAATTGACAAAAAATTTCCCAAATTTCTTGAAATTTGGGCTGAAGGTCCCTCATCAAGCACTATGTTGGGCCAAAGAAGATTCGGCCAAAATTTGGAGTCTATCATGCCTTTTACGACGCTGTAGTGCCCTCCTTAGTCTTGCTTTCAGGATTTTGATCCTTGCTTTGCAAACATGATTTCGTGCCCAATAGTGGTTCTTCATGTCTCTGAGCATGTCCTTTTCTTTTTTTTCCTTCTCCAATAGCCTCTCAAGATGAATTTTGACCCTCTCAAGCCAAGTCTCCCTATCAGCCTCAATCTCTCGCTCAATGGGTGTTATCTCGGTTTGGCTTCTTCGGGCAGCTTGTCGGTTCTCACGGATGTTTTGCAACTCCATGATTGTCTGCTGATCCTCCAACTGTTTGTTTCGCTGCTCCAGATATTTTATGATCCATTGAGCTCTTTGAAATTTATCGGTTAATGTGTCTATCTCAGCCTTCTGCTCCTGAATGATCTCTCTCAACTTTGAGCTTGGAGAGCTCAAATCCTCATCAATCAATATGAAATTAGTATCCTGACCTCTTGAAGGGCCCTCGTCCTACATAGGCCTATTTCCTTTGTCTTGTACCTATACCTGTGCTATTGATGACGGCAACGAGACCCCTTCCACCCCGGGTGGAGATAGTACTCGTCGGGCTGTTGCAAACAATACTCTGGTGCCTCTCTGATAAGTGACATATACTGGCACACCGATAGGCTCTGTCTCGTGACCTTCAGGCTGATGTGAAGGTTCACCTGGCTCATGAAAAACCTCCTGAGGAACCTGAGGAACTGTGAATAAATCATGGGAAATGAAATCCTCCCATGAAATGCCCTTCAATCCAAGCTGATGTACAACAATGATCTTGATGAGCGCATAGTGATAAATATTGTTGTGTTGCTGCTCGGGAGTTTTCTTCTGCACAAGCATGGTCATCCTCTCGATATTCTGACACATGAAATAAAGTATGTTCATCATCCTCACTCTCGTGAAATGCATCAATAACCTGATGTGGTATGCATAGAGGCGTGAGAACTGGCCCTCACAACTGAAGTATCTGATAATGAGTTTCATCAAAGGCGCATAGGATTCTTTTAGGAACCGGAATGGAAACACCCTGCTGAGCTGTATCACATAGCTAGGCCTAATGTATGGTTCATAATGCACTCTTTCCACCTGCTATATTTTGTTCCACTTTTCACCCACATTCGGTATTCCAGTTGCTTGAGATATGGTTTCCGGTGTCAAAGTGGAATTTACACCAGCAAGAGTTACCTGACCATCATGCAAATGTAATACAAACAACCGAGCCAAATCCTGATGATGTTGAATCCAAGAAATCACCTCACAATACTGATAGCATGACTTCTCTCGAAAACATGCCATTGCAAGTGGGCAGGCCTGCAATTGAGTCAAGGAGGTGGGCTCTTCTCTCACATGTTTGCCACCTTTACAAGGCCTTCTTGGTGCATGAAGCTCAGTGGTAGAATCACTATCTCTGTCATATGATGTATCAGTGTCTGTCTGCATAATGTCCATGCAAGGTGTATGTTGGCTTGAATGAGATGAGGAATGAGAATTTAGTTGTTTTTTGTTTTAATGCCAAATATGTGTCAAAGGGGAGGGACTATGGAGAAAATAGGACAATGGGGATAATGAACTTCAATCAAGTGATATCAGAGGTGTGGGGACAGCCACTGACTATTTGGGAATTCTTGGGGTTTGGGGATTTGTATAAGTGAAATGGGAAAGGGGGAATAAAGGTGAAATGAAATGGCTTGGGATGGGAAAATAGGGCTTTAGGAGTTGTTGTGGAGGTAAATCCCCTCTGCTGACAGAGGCGATCCCTACTAGCCCAGACTGGGTCTAGCAACAATCGTTCACGCTATAGCGTAGGTTCCTAATTGCAAATAAACCAAATAGTGATGAAGGCTTACCTGGAATCCAACGTTGTTGCTTGTAGAAGAGGTAGCGCTCCCGTTCCTTAGCTCTGGCAGATCACGATCCCCATGATCTCCGTGATAGGACACCTGCACACGCGAGAAACAAAAAAAACGCAAGCGTAAAATCCAGTAGATGTAACTATATGTCAGTCAGAAAGGACATAACTCATCATCATAAACACCAACAAGAGTGGAACCATAACCAATAGTCGTTTATTATTAATCAATCAAAGGAAGAATACAACCATAGTTCTGACGCTGAATTCTCCTTCGGCGGGTCGCCAGCAGAACACGTCTCGAAAGCCTTTCAAGGATGGGACAAACCTCTCTCTTTGGATCTTGACAATAGTCTCCTTTCTTAGATTCGGCCTTAAGGGAATTATGGAGGCTCTTGCAGCATAAGGCTCTTGGAAATTTGGGAACTTGAAGACTAGCTTGCAATGGAGATGGGCAAGCTTTTATAGATGGAGGAAGGGGAGTTGGGATCCCTATAATCATGGGATTGGCCCTATCATCAAGGAAGTTTCCATGAGAGGTGGCAAACCACTTCCTCTCTATGGAAATCCGTAGCCAAACCTCCCAACTCAAGATAGATATCAGTTCCTGGATCAGTTAGGACGAAACTTCCGCCATTTATTTTTAAAAAACACTCCTTAAATTGGTTGGCGCGAGTGCGACTCTGGGACAGAGCGCCAATTGGCATGGCCTCTTTGAAGGATTTTCCCCATTGGCGCGGGTTCTGAACTGTCTTCCCGTGCCAATGCAAAAAGGGCCATTTTTAGGGTCTTTCACAAGGAGGTGTCTTCAGGGCGATGAAAGCTCTTGTTCAGAGGGATGTCATGAAAGTGGTTTCAAGCCATGATACTGCTCACAGGTGACGAAATAAGCCCTCCAATGTGCGGGACATGGATTGCAGGGACGATGACAAATTATTGTGTAACAGGAGTGAATGACTCTTAGATATGTAAGAGGATAGTGTATTGATGAAATAACAATGATGGGAGAGAAACAGCAAGGGGGGAATGGAATATGTGGCACAAAACTATTTTAAAACACTAATTTCAAACCCTAAGAGAGCACTTCTTAACACAATGATAGGGTTTAAGCTTTTGGCATACAAACTCTTATATTCCCCTTCCAAACAACACCAAACATTTCTTAATGGTAATTACACGATCATTTGAACTTACAGAGAGAAAATGAGACCGAGAAATTTGGAATTTTGTTGGAGGCAATGACAAAATTTGGATGTCGGCCCAGTGCGCCGTGATAGAGGCCCAGTGCGCCGCGACAATTATGTGCACCACGCTAGTTCAGAATTGCACAGTGATAAACTTCCCTATGCGCCGCAACTGGCTTATGCGCCACGCCCAACGCCCAGTGCGCCGCGACCAACACTTCACCACAGTTTCGGCCTTTCAAACCCTGATTTCGCCTTCCATGATTTTCTTCGGCTTATTTGATGATTCTTGCATGCAAATGAATTTGTTGAATGTGGAAATATATTATGTATACAAAGGATTTTGATTTTTCATTTGGCAAACCCACTTTCTAATGTTGCAAACTTTGGCACTTTACACTTTTTAAAATAAACTCTGTTTTTGTTTCCTTTTTGATTTTTTGAACTGATGATGAATCTCTTGTCTATTTTTTGCAGGGATAGCTGGCATGGGATTTTGGAAAAAGCGACCAGGGCTACGCCTAAAGAACTTTACAACTGAAAAAATTTTGAAAATTACATTACATTTATTACAAAGGATGAATTTGACGATTTTTCTTCAAAACTCTACAAAGGATGAATTTGACGATTTTTCTTCAAAACAGAGTTTTGAAGAAGAATCATGATCAAGCATTATGACGATGAAATTTTGCACTGAAAACCTTATTTGAAACTTCCTCATGTGCCTGCTGACATTATTAGTCATTTTTGAAGACTAAATTAACGAAACCCTAGACCTAATGAGACCTAAAAACCCTAAAATGACTCTTTGTCAAACAGGAGGCCCAACATGACTGTAAATCACTTTAAAATGATTTTGATGAACATACACGGACCAGAAGGTACATGACATGAGGGATATGAGTGAAAAGACCCTTCCGTCAGATGATCCATGCTCCTAATGGAATGCATCTGACTGAACTGAATGAGACACCGAAAATGAAATGCAACAAGAGAAATTTTGATCTCTGGCGGAGGGATGAAGAGACAAACTCTAACACCATTAAGGAGCAATAATATCCTGTGGGGAGCTATCAGGGCAAGTACATACAATGGACCACGTTGCAGCAGCAAAGGGTTCAAGATGTGCATGAGATGACCAATCTGTTCCATACCCTGCGCACAAAGTTGGGTATCAAATATTCGGAGAAACATTTGGTGCTAAAGTATCGCAGTTATCCGCACAGATACATTCAGGAGGAAATGGAGTTCTTCTACATCTCCTCGCTTGGTACGGCATACCGGTATGCTTCCAAGATTGAGCAAAAATTCAAACAGAAGAGGTGATACTTTCGATCTGTGAATCAAAAGCAAGGGAAAGGTGCCCCCAAACCGCAGAACAAAGGACAAAGCCAAGTCATGGCCGCCCAAGACAACCTGTCAAAGCCACAAGCAAAGAACAACACTGCGAAGCCAAAGAAGGACGCGGGAAAGTGGTGTGAGTTCCATAAGAGCTCCACTCACAACACAAGTGAGTGTCGAGCCAAGCAGTCACTCTTTGCTGAGATGAGGGCTTCTAAGCCATATGCATGCTCTGACTCTGAATCATAACCTGACAAGGGTAATGACAAATGGAAACATATTATTGATGCGGAGCCCAACACCATTGTTTCCGCTATGAATATCTAGAAGGAGGAACCAGAAGATCCATAGGAGGAGGAGCGCCTCTTCCACTCCCAGATGTGGGTAAAGGGTTCCCCGCTACAATTCATTGTCGAAAATGGGAGCCAAAAGAACCTCATTTCAGCAAACGCCGTGAAGCAGTTGGTCTTGCCTACCACAGCACACCCACAGCCATACACCATCAGGTGGCTTCACCAAGGACAGGATCTCCGCGTCAGCCAGCAATGTTGCCTTCCTTATAGCATCAAGCCCTTCACAGATGAGGTATTATGTGACATTGCTCCTCTTGATGTTTCTGATGTATTATTAGGCCAACCATACTTGCGGAAGCGACATGTTGTGTAAGAGTCTCAGCCTCGCGATGTTATTGTTACTTTGGGAAATAATTTGTACAGGATATCAAAGATACCACCACCTACTGCTATCTCTTTGGTTATTGCAAAACAATGCAGTAAGCTCATTTCCCAAACCAAGAAATTTCCTTTCCTAATGATCTACCCCCAGGGCAAGAAGAAGACAGTGGCCACAACCTCCAGATAGGGCTCCTCTGCACGAAAACAATAAATGGACAAGGTTGTGAAGGAGTATAGGGACATCTTCACCTCACCCATAGGGGTTCCTATGCATTGTCAAGTCAAGCAACCCATTGATCTGACCCCAGGTGTGCCACTACCTAATGGGTCAATCTATCGGTGCTCTATTCTGGAGAACAATGAAATTAAGAGGCAGATTCAGGAGCTGCTGCAGAAAGGTCACATCCGTCCAAGTTCATCGCCCTGTGGGAGCCCGATCGTGTTGGTATAGAAGAAGGATGGGACTTGGAGACTCTGTATTGACTATCGGGCGCTAAACAAGATCATTGTCTGCAATAGGTACCTGATCCCATAGATTGATAACGTTCTGGACTAACTCAAAGGGGAAAAATATTTCACCAAGATCGACTTGAATTCTGGGTATCACCAAGTACCAATCGAACCCTCTGATGTGTGGAAGACTACCTTCAAAGCCAAGGAGGGCGTTTTCGAATGGTTGTTCATGCCTTTTGGGTTGACAAATGCTCCCGCAACCTTCATGAGGTTGATGGACGACATCTTGCGGCCATTAACCAACTCATTTGTAGTGGTATACTTGGATGACATTTTGATCTTCAACCAGACTTGGGAAGAGCACCTCCACCACATTTGACAAGTCCTCCAAACACTGCGGTAACACAAGTTGTGTGCCAATTTGGAGAAGTGCACTTTTTGCATGACCCAGGTTCAATATCTGGGATACATTATTGATGAAAGGGGGGTGCATGTGGATCCAACCAAGATCCAAGTCATTCGGAGTTGGCCAGCCCCAACCACTCTAATAGAGCTTTGCAAATTTTTGGGTCTTGCTAATTTCTACTGCAGGTTCGTGTTGGGATTCTCTCATATCACTTGGCCCTTGATTCAAGTCACCAAGGGAGGAGCGAAAGCAAAATTATTTTGGTCGGAATCTCAACAGAAGGTGTTCATAGAATTGAAACATCACCTCTGTTCTGCCCCAGTGCTCACATTACTAGACTTGCAACAACCATTTGAGATTGAGACAGATGCCTCTGACTATGCTATTGGGGCAGTTCTTACTCAACAGGGGCATCCAGCGGCATATCGTAGCGAGACATTATCCGACACATTTCGCAAGTATCCCACTTATGACAAAGAAATGTATTCCATTGTGTAGGCTTGTCTACAATGGAAGCATTACATTTTGGGGAAGGAAACAATCATCCCCATAGACCACTAGTCCCTGCAGTTCATATAGACACAAGGGAAGTTGCAGAACGATCGACATCAAAATTGGTCCACATATCTGCAATAGTTTCATTTGAACATCAAGTACAAGAAGGGTAGCACCAATAATGTTGTAGATTGCTTCAGCCGACCACCGATCGTGGTGCTAGCCACCGTTCTTAGCTTTTGTGGGCACGAGACTTCTGATTGGCCACTTCTCTACGAGAGCGATCTAGAATTCGGCCACACATACAAGGCACTCTTGGGGGGTACACAAGTTCCAAATTTTCACCTCCAAGATGCACTGCTATGTCACCTGGGACACCTTTGCGTTCCTTCAAGTGAGCATGCCAAGATGATATGGGAAGCACACTACAATCGAGTCTCTGGGAATTTCAGGGTCGAGAAAACAGTGGCAGTACTGCAGAAGTATTTCTATTGGTCGAACCTTCGACAGGATGTCGGGAAGTACATCATATCCTGCACTGCTTGCGCCATTGCTAAACCGAGAATCAAGAAAAAAGGCCTCTATACTCCACTATCTACCCCTAGTCGACCTTGGGAATCCATCTCCATGGATTACATGTCGAGCCTTCCTTCTACTAAGCATGGAAATGACTGTGCTTTCATGGTTGTCGACATATTCTCGAAGATGGCAATTATGGAAGCCTGCAAGAAGAATATCACAACAGAAGCCACTGCTAAACTCTTCTTTAAACGAGTGTGGGTGCACTTTTGGATCCCACGGTATATCATATCATATCGGGACAGCAGGTTCCTCAGCACATTTTGGTCCATCCTCTGGTCAATGCTGGACACCAAGCTCACCAAGTCCACAGCTTTCCATGCCCAAACTGATGGCCAGACAGAGGTCGTATTCAACGCATTCTGCACCTGTACAATTCAACACATCCATGCACATGGGATGATAGCCTCCCCTATGTACAACATAGTTATAACCAGGCTCTCCACATCTCAACCAGCCATAGCCCCTTTCAGGTGGGCTTGGGATTCCAGCCATGATGTCACATTGACGTTGCCATGCCATTTGCGGTTACTCAGGCCGATTTGGTTCATGTCCAGTCTAAAGCTAACAAAGTGAACAAATTCATCGAGCACATTCATCACATCCACCAACAGGTTCATGACATATTGGATAGAGCCAATGCTAAGTACAAGCAATGACATGATCAACATCGGGTGCTACACAACTTCCAGGTGGGTGACAAAGTGTGGCTACATTTGCAGAAGGAGCACCTCACTGGACCCCACCACAAGCTTTGCCCGCTCTGATATGGGTTGTACACCATCACCAAGGTTGTAGGGAACAATGCCTTTGAGCTCAGTATTCCACCATTCCTTGGTCTGCACCTAGTATTCAATGTGGACTGCCTTCGTCCCTACTTCCCACCTCTACTGGACACCTCTGACATTGCAGAACAACTCACACCAACAGAGTTAAACCTAGACTGCATGGAACAGGCCACCATAGATTGTATCATGGACATGCAAATCAAGAACACTTGCCAACATAATATCCAACAGTATCAGGTTGTCAAAGCTGGCCAACTCTTGCACCAAGGCAAGTGGTTCACCAGGGACCAAATTCAGCAAAAGTTTCCTCATCTCATGGAGGAACTCAACACAATGAGGACCATTGCTTCCTAAGGGGGGAGGAATGATTCAGGTGGATATTGGTGGCCACTCGCCTATTCTAAATGGGACCCCACCATTGTCTCTTTTAGTTTTTCAGTTTCAGCACGACTTACTATTTTTAGTAGTTTTTCGGGTTCATAACTTTCGGAGCCATTTTGAGGCCTTAAACGACGTTTTTTGGGAAAAACAAGTGAAACATGGGTCCATAAGCCATTTTTTCTCACACCAAAAGTTTTCTTGCTCGAATAGATCTTTCTAACGAGGTATGGTGCACGTCAAACAGAGATCGCATGCCAAAGTTACGTCCTCGAGAAGTTGAAACACCAATTTACCCAAACGGGGCCCATAGTTTTTGCGCTTCATCTCGCAAGGTTAGGATTTTGGATGTTCAGGGTTTTCCATTGTTTCTAAATAATAAATAGGCCCTTGAGCCTCATTGTAACATATTTTAGAGGCATGTAGCAGCCACATCTCTTCTCAGAGATAAGCTACCAGCGCCCTAGCTAGTTTATTTCCATTTTGTCTGTAAGCAAATTTCGGTTCCTTGATGTTAATGAAATGAAGTATTATTTCCACTTCATCTTTTTTTTTATGGTTATATGTGTATTCTATTGAATTCCTGCATAAATCAATCATATGTGTGTGTGTGTGTGTGTGTGTGTGTGTGTGTGTGTGTGTGTCTATTTCGTTTGCAAATATTTTTCAAGTACATCATAACCCCAAAAAAAATATGTTATGGTGTATAACGAGACTCGCAAGTTTCAACAAGACTACAACTGCAGAAATCAAAACTAGACTAATCATCATGGTGGTCACGGTATCACACCACTGCTCAAATGGCTCAATTCATTAGTCAGTGAATATGATCAAACACCCCTACAGTATGCCTCTGGTAACATAAGGGAATGTCCTGAACACGAGCGTATTCTGGAATCCCGCTAGTCAAAGCATCCAAATTTCAGGAAATATCTTCTTTTGCATCTGCTCCCTCCTCATATGGAGAAGCCTCAAACTCCCTCACCACTCTCCTGGTGATATGGGACATCCCACCTGGTCTCTCTAGTCGGACATCTGCGGCACATAAGTTTCAATATCATAACATATATAGAAAATATATATATATATATATAAACATGCAAAAGATAACTAACCAAAAAAATGTTTTACCTCTGTCGTCCCAGTGCTCGCCCTCTAGAAGTGGTAGATCTGGATCACCCTAGAAATTCATCCTGGAGTACGGAAAATCCTCCATGATAATAATTTGACGTCTCAGCCATACAAAGAATAGTAGGTTTGTATGACATTTGTCTCCCACCTCCTGAATGAGGCATCAACTCTTCCCAACTCATCATACATGGATCTCGTGGTGTCGGTGCGACTAATTCTGCCCACTCGAATTGGAACAGTGGTACTCGTTACAAGAAGATTGCTGTCAAGATTGATCCATACCCAAACTGATTCAGTCGACCTTTCTTACACTTTGTGAGTTGTTTCCTCATTCTTTCCACCACAGCTTCTACCTAGTTAAAAATGGTGGGCAACATACAGTCCACGGTAATTTGCAACTGGGACTTGGTAGCCTCATGCGGTGCTTGTGCCCCGGAGACACATGTAATGGAGTATAATATTACTTTGAGTGGAAAATTGTTCGCAGTGCTTATCACTATCTTCCCAATAGAATATTTTGTCGCCTCTGAACATGCCCTCCCTATGAGAATATCCATACTTTCTCCCATGATTCAAGCCCCAATCAAACGTGCTTGTGCTCCTCTACATGATAGGCCGGTGATGAAGTAAATATCGGCCACTTCAATTTCGAGCTCTTGGTCACCAAGGATGAATCTCTCCCGTCTCGTATCCCAAATGCTTATCAAGTACTGTAGTAAATACGGTTGTGCTATCAAGCCTAAGGTCATAAATAATTTGAGGAGCCCGCAGTTCCTCAAAGCAATGAGGCAATCCCGATTTTCCATAGTTGCTCTGTCTACTTCATCATGATCTGTCTCTTTCCACTCAATCACCATGATTTCTTGTTTTTCTTTCCTGTCATAACATTTTCACAACCTCCTGTCAGCATTCATGCTTTAAAATAATTTTTTAATGGATATTTTTTGAGAATTTTTGATGTTTTTTCACGCTCTGCGATCGACGCAGCCATTTTAAAAATAGCTATGCCAACCGGCACTCTGCCCACTTTAAAAACGGCAGACCGACGCGATCCCAATATGGGTTCCCCGCGCCGATCTGCCACGACCCTATGTTTAAATCGCTTCTCCAAAAAAATGTTATGCTGTGTTAAAAATATGAAAATGCAGAGAATGAGTGCACCTATTACCTGTTGTTGATGGCTCGTTGATCAACCTCCTGGATCTCCCACGATCTGCTCCTGAAGAACTAAGGTAAATGAGGGTAAAAAGCTCTTCCAAATCTTTTGAAGGTAAAAAAGTAAAAAAAAAAAAAAATACTTTCCTCATTTTTATAAAATTTCAAAGTCACTTTTAGGGTTTTTATCATGTTTTAATATATTTTACTGACTTTTTCCTCAAAAATAGATAATGGGTTTGTTCTTGTGTAGCAACAAGGGTAATTTCTTCACGGATGACATGTACACGAGTTCCAGTTTATTACTTTTTCAAACTCGGTAAAAATAAATGAAAAATTCACCTCGTGGAGTCATCTTGCCGAGTTTTTGTCGTTTTGAACTCGTTAAAGTGCACGAAACTTCATTTACCCAATATAAGTTTACCCCTTTTTCGGGTTGGGATAAATTATTTACGAAAAAGGAATACATTAGTCAATCGCGGCCAAGAGGTTCTCTCAGACTTTGTTTTCTACCTTTTCGGGTTCGAGGGACTATTTACAAAAAGGGCCATCTAGAGTTTTCTTTTCACCTCTTTTCAAACTCTCTAAACATGAAAAGGCATCGAGTTCCACCTTTGTCGGACTCATTAAATTTAAACGACATTGGACCCGTCACCATGAAGACATCGATTTATTCCTTCCTAGGGCTCGTAAAATGTACTAGGATAGATTTGTCTGAAGGAAAAATTTATATGACAAGCATATGCTATCCCCTTCAAGCTTGTATTAAAAAATAATTGGGGTACTCACCAGAAATGGTGGGGGAAAATGGAAGTATTTATCATTTGCGTCGGTAGTATGTCGCTCTTGAACATGGCACATCCTCTATTTTTTGTTGGATCGAGGACAACCTACATTCGTCACCTTGCCTCCATGGGCTTGGGAAATCTATTTGTCTCTCATACAATTACCAATTTCATCAACATGACCTCTGATTCCATTTGAGTCAAATACTTCCAAACTCTGGAGTCGTGTCGCCGATATTTTCAAGAGAAATTCCTTTTGCACCTTATTCAGTGCCTGGTTCTTTGTTCACTTTCATCGTTATATTATTTCCTTTGTCTCGTGTCGATGATGTGGGACACCTTATGGCCCTCCTTCGGTGGATCGCTTCCCGTCGACTTCAACTTGTTATCCAAGAAGTTGATCTAGAGATCCCTTTTCATTACCTTAGAGCCAGCAGGCCCTAATGGCAAGTTGTTCACGTTCGACGATAGGTTCACATAATTGGCCTTCGATCGATGATATCACGGGTGTTTGATGTCAACTCCTTATTCACATCTCTTGAATTTCACTACAAGTACCTTGAGGACCATTGTCATTATTGGTGGTCTCTCTCACGTGTGTTAACAGTTTACATCATTGACTGGTAATCAGGTGATTTTCTTGCATGTTTGACTTCAACTCACTCATTCACATGCCTGAATTTGTACTTGGTTGGGTCGTGGTGGAGTGCAAGACCTTGGGTTTTTTCTAATAAAGTCGAGCTGCAAGGTGATATGTATTATTCATGATTGTATGAATTACTCTTTTCTCTGGATGGATGCGACCATCATACCTAAGTCCATATTTGTGATCCTCTTTATTGTTGGATGGCTGCGACCATACCACGGATCTTGTTTCATGACCTCTTTTATGGATGGTTGCATCCATACCTCATGCCATGTGTTTATCTCAGATATTTCAGTTATGTATATATTTGCTTGTTTTCGCAGGTTTTCCGACAACAACGTCTTGGTCCTGGCACGTACTCGTAAAGCATTTCATCCCTCACTCTTGTTCGACCTTCATGCTTTAGGGGGCATTTGTTACACAGCAATTTTTCATTGTCCCTGTACTCCCTATTCCCGAATCCTGGAGGACCTTTAACAGTGACCTCTATGTCTATTTTCCGTCATGAAAATGTGCCATTATATCCCTTACAGTATACTAAACAAACTCTATGTTGACCATTCCTAGAGTAGCTCCTTGAAAACATGTTAATTTGGAGCAGTGCGCCCTTTTTTTGTCTCACTCGCGTTGATGCCTCATTTTTAGTCTGGAGCAGCGTTGACCGGTGCTGGGATGGAAGTCATACCCACGCCGATCCAATTCTGGAAGTTTTTTAAAAATGGAAATGAAGCTTTGAGATCTGGAAGCTTCGTGGGCGGAGAGTTGGTTGTTTGTTCATGAGGATAGGGTTGAGTTTCTCCCTTTGGGCTTCTTGTTCCTACAAAAGAGGAACCACCTAAGGAGATAAACCATTTCGCCACCTTAAGTGGATCCATGTGCCTTCTTGCTTCACTATAAAAAGGACATCCTCCCATACCTCTTCTAGTTAGAATAGAGATAGAAGAACAACAGAGAGAATTTTTGTTATAGGCACTGAAGGAGAGTTGAGACCTTTGACCTTTTCGTATCAAGTTGAACGAGCGCTTTGGAGACATGCCTAGATCCGGACCCGTTGAAGGAGACCTGCGACATCAATCTGCAGGTTGTAACTCCCCCTCCTATATTAATATGATACAAATGATTCTTACTTTCCACTCTTGTCTATGATGCATGATTTGATTTCTAGTATTCCTTGATCAACTAGATAGTTTGTTTATGCGAAATTTATGTTGTGCATTCATGTTTTTTGTTGTTTGATCTCTTTTGTAGGTAACCAAGCTCTGGGGATAATGAGGATCTGACTAAGAAGAGAAAAGGATCAAAGGACTCGAGCGAGGAGCAACATCAGATCGAGGTAGGTCATCTATATATGATTTATGTCCATTTGCAATCTAGGAAAGTAGGCATTAGATTGTTCCATGCTGTTACTAGACCCATCCTAGGGCTAGAGGGATCGTCTCTGTCCGCAGAGAGGATTTTTCTTCATAACACTATCGCATCTTTTGTTCATGTGACATGTTCTCCAGGGCGACTTGTCAGAGGAGTCGAAGCTCAAAATGTAGCCTTGGGGATTTCCTGGATCCAAAACTTAATTTACTGAGAGGTTAAATGAATAGGTCAGAGATGGGAAAGATTACATGGGAAAAGAGGTATCTATATGGGAAAATGATTAACTGGGGGGTTGCAAGGGCCAAAATGAGTTTAGAGAGAGCGTGGAAGGATAAAATCCTCACCATGAGGGAAGGAAGAGGGTCGGAAGGCGGATGAGGACAAATGGAAAAGAATAATGATTTCAGGGGAGAGGAAGGGTCACCTACCTAGAGGGAGTCATGCGCTTCTCTCAATTGCCTAAAATTTTTGCCTCTTGAGCACTCCAGTGAAACAAATAAATGAGCTGGCAGGGAGAATAATTTAAATAGAAAAGGTCACATATGTGGGGTTCAAGGGGTCACAGAGTTGCATAGGTCGCAAGGTCGCGAGACATTTGTGATCCAGGTGGATATTGGTGGCCACCTGCCTATTCCACTTGGGGTCCCACCATTGTTTCTTTCATTTTTTCATTATTTTAATTGTAGCACAATTTACTATTTTTAGCAATTTTTCGGGTCCTAAACTTCCAGATTTGTTTTGAGGCCCTAAATGACATTTTTTTGGAAAACTGGGAGCAACATGGAAGTTTCTTTGATTTTTCCCACATCAAAATTTGTAGTCCTCGGACAGATATTTCTATAGAGGTATTGTGCGCGTCAAACCAAGATCGTATGCCAAAGTTACGTCCCCGAGAAGTTGATGTACCAATTTACCCAAACGAGGCCCATGGTTTTGGTGCTTCATCTCCTAGGGTTAGGGTTTTGGTTGTTAAGGGTTTTCCATTGTTTCTCAATAATAAATAGGCCCTCAAGCCTCATTGTAACACATTTCAGAGGCTTGTAGCCACCACATCTCTTCTTAGAGATAAGCTACCAGTGCCCTATCTAGTTATTTCCATTTTTGCTGTAAACAAGTTTCAGTTCTTTGTTATTAATGAAATGAAGCGTTATTTCTGTTGCATCTTTGTATTTATGGTTATATGGGTATTCTGTTGTATTCCTACAGAAATTCGTACCAATGTTATCAGATCGGTCTGCTCTTTTCCAGTCCTTCTTTGCATGTCCCCAACGAGGTTGAGGCATAAGGAGTTAGGGCTCAATCTGGTTGAACCCTTGCAAGATCAGCCTCGCAAACCCCGACGGTCGCCCATGGGGGATGAAAATAAATATGAGGGAGTCAGAGATATTATCAAAATATTGCTCGAGGAGGCCCTCTAAGAAAAAAGGAACACGATGATGGATAACTTTTCCCAAATCCTTCAATGACTGCCCATCGGCGACGCATCTACATCCATTAGCCACTCTGGATGCGCAACTCCTTTTAAGGTACAAGTAAACTTTGACATTCTCATATTTGAGGGCCAAATAGATGAAGACATCGTAGAGAGATGGCTGAATATGTTATAAGGACATTTCTCGGTTCATGACTTTTCTGACCGAGAGAATATTATTTTTTCACTCCTTAAAGCCACCCCCCATGTCAAGGACTGGTGGGAAACCGACTATGAGAAAAAGGACGAGGGGGAACCCTCTCTGTTCTCGATCGTACCCACTTGGAATTCTTTCCAAGACATCATCAAGGAACAATATTATCCCATGGGGAGCTATGAGGACAAGTACATACAATGGACTATGTTGCAGAAACAAAGGCATGAAGATGTGCATGAGTTGACGAATCTGTTCCATACATGCGTACAAAGTTGGGTATCAAAGATTCAAAGAAACATTTGGTGTTGAAGTACCGCAGTTGTATGCATAGATACATTCAAGAGGAAATGGAGTTCCTCAACATCTCCTTGCTTGGTATGACATACCGGTATGCTGCTAAAATTGAGCAGAAATTCAGACAGAAGAAGCGAGACTTTGGATCTGTGAATTGAAAGCAAGGGAAAGGTACCCCCAAACCACAAAACAAAGGACAAATCCAAGGCATGGTGGCCCAAGTCAACCTGCCAAATCTGCAAGAAAATAACAACACCACGAAGCCGAAGAAGGACACGAGAAAGTGGTATGAGTTCCATAAGAGCTCCACTCACAACACAAGTGAGTGTCGGGCCAAGCACTCACTCGAGGCCGAGATGAAGGCTTTTGAATCAGATGCATGCTATGACTCTGAATCAGAACCCGACAAGGGGAATAAAAAATGGAAGTAGATTATTGATGCGGATCCTAACGCCATTGTTGCCACCACAAAGATCTAGAAGGAGGAACCATAAGATCCAAAGGAGGAGGAGCATCTCTTCCACTCCCAGACGTGGCTAAAGGGTTCCCCGCTACAGTTCATTGTCAACAGTGGGAGCCAAAAGAACCTCATTTTAGCAAATTTCATGAATTTTTTGGGCTTTCTGACCACAGCACACCCACATCCATACACCATTGAGTGGCTTCACCAAGGACGGGATCTTCGCATCAGCCAACAGTGTCGCCTTTCTTGAAGCATCAAGCCCATCACGGATGAGATATTATGTGACATTGCTCCTCTTTGTGATGTATTATTATACCAACCATACTTGTGGAAGCAATATGTTGTGTATGAGTCCTGACCTCGCGTTATTATTGTTACTTTGGGAAATAAGATGTAGAGGATAACAGAAGTACTACTACCTGTCGCTATCTCTTTGGTTGTTGCAAAACAATGCAGTAAGCTCATTTCCAAAATCAGGAATTTTTTTTTCCTAATGATCTGCCCTTAGGGCAAGAAGAAGACTATGGCCATGACCTCCACATAGGTGATCAAGAGCTAAATTTTGCTCAAAAATCAAAGTTTTCATATTGGTGTAGAACCTAAATGATCGCGTAGTGCTCGTCGTTCTAAATCCGACTCACTTTATTTCACGAAAAATGGACTCCGTATGCTCCCAGAAATGAGTTATGTTTGTTTGCACAAACAAGTAAAAAAATGGCGATGAGGAGCCCAGTCAACAGTATGTACTGTGAGGTGGCATGCTGACTGGACAGGGTCATGTTTGCTCAAAGTCCTCTGGCGAATGATAGCCTGGCAAGTGACAGAGTTCGATTGGTTGAACTTTTGGGTTATGTGGCAATTTGTGATTGGTTTCATGTGGTCCAATGGGGAGAAGACACGTGGTGTAGCTTGGGGCTGCCACGTCCCCCCCCCCATGGTGGTGCAATGTAAAAAAATTATTACAAGTCCAGGCGGAGGCGCCAAGGTTGGACCCCGCAACCTCCCACAAAACATGCATGCCCACTACCACCACGCCATACCACAAGTTCTTAACATATAACGTTCATGTTGGGTATGTGTTATATTCTTTCCGATGGGCAGATCCACCCATGGTTTTGTGCATGATTTTGCACATGGTTTTGGGGTACGATGGTTTTTAGCCCCTGGTATTTTGTAGATCCGGTCAAGGGAACTACAGTTATGTTCTAATCCAGGGTTAATGGATTGGGGTTTATGTATGCTTCGGCATGTATATATATGTGTTGTAACACTAAAAGGAATATAATGAAAAATAAAGATTTTCGTCCCGATTTGGGATCTAGGGGAAAATCTCTGTGTTTATCTGTTTTATGTTTTATACTCTCGCTACTATTTATTTTTTGTCTTTAATATTCGTTTGCAGATAATTTATGTACAGGGTTAAAACCTACAATTCCCACATTAATTTTTGTTAACGAATGTCCGCCTATGGGGGGAGTGGGGGCCAGCCCCATCCATCCCCCAATACATATGACCATAGCCCGTGACCACGGTGGAAGCACCGAAGGGCTAAGCCATAAGCACAATAATTAACCTCTAATCCATAGTCAATTAACCACTAATCCCACTTTATTAAATTAATGCATATTTTTAATGGAGCATCAATTAGCCCTAATCAAGAGGTTAAATAATAGTTAAGTGGGGTTAATTAACCACTATTATGGTAGTTAAGTTGGCGGGTCCACCAAATCCAGCGGAAATGCTATTTTTAGCGCTAGCTAATCCCAGTTAGCTCTAGTTAGCTAAATTTGGGCAGGAAATATTGGACAAACTTGGAGAAGTCATAACTTATGGAGTTTTCGACCAAATTGGATGCAAAAAGAGGCTGAGGTACCATTTTATATCATTTTGGACTCAATGGAACAGGTCTCAAGAGCCATAGAGCACTCTAGATAGGATTTTTTGTAAGGTGAATCCAAAGGGTGCTATGATCAACCATGGTGTTGAATCAACTCATGGAGGAGTTTGATGTTGAAGATGGCCTTATAGGGGTTGTCTACTCTTCATTTTCTTTCTGAAGTAACAGCTTTATTGGTTATGTAAATTCTCCTACTTATTTCTTCTTTATGTTATTGAAGGAGATTTTTATTCAGGTGCTACATGGTGTATGTAGTGCAATTGTTGCTCTTAAAGCTGGAGTTTAGGATCTTGGTGTAAGATGCCTAATGATTGTTGATTGTTACATGCTTGACCGAAGGTTAGCATGCTTATGGATTGATGTACTTGCTGTAGTGTGTCTCTTTGTAGGAGAAACTTATCACTCCCTTGATCGACATTTGATGTACTGCTCATTTCATTCATTGAGCTTAATGAGAAGGGATCAAGCCATAGAGCTGATCCAAGGAGATGTAGCCCAGGAGGGGTGAAATCCTTCAACAGTTTCTGGTGTTGACTGATGGTTATATGTTTTCATTCCATGTGTGATGTCATGTGACACAATTCATAAACAAAAATTCACCAAAAACACTTAACACTACTTACTTCTACTTGTTATTTGGAGGACAAACCTTAGACAAAAATTCTTAAATACTGAACAAGATATTAGCATAGCAATACTAATGTTCCTATTTTGATCAATTGGTATCAGAGAACATGGTTTGTTTTGTGTAAGAATATTTTTTTTTATGTGCAAGTGGTGTCTTTTGAAGCTCAAGTGAGGAGAAAATATTTTGTAAAGGAGAGCAAGTCTCTACCACTAGTTCTCTCTCAAATTTCCAGCCTGAGGCTTCAACAAAATTGTGTTTCAAGGAGAAGAGTCTACCAAGATGTTGGAAGATTTAAAATCTTACAGAAATGCTTTTATAGACATGGTAGTTATGGTGAAGGTCCTCTATGAAGAGAGGCACACCACGTTGCATGGTGAAATCTCTACACCACCTCCAAGTGTAAAATGTTCTTCAAAGGAAGAAGGAAACAAGAATGGTATCAAGCCACCATTCTCTCCACAAACTCCATGTTTTTCTACAACTTTTGTGCAATATGCATGTGTATAAATTCCTTGAGAAAAAAATGATCGACAAGTTTGTACCTTTTTCCCACATGATGTGGAGGATGAGGTTCAATCAGTACCTAAGTTTGGGGAGCTGAAGGAAGAGAACCAAAGAGTCCAAGTCGACACATCCAATATCAAAAGGGAGTTTTCAAGTATATTTTTCCCTCAAGAAAAATACGGAACCATTGGTAAGAAATTGCATACTGCTTCTTTTCATAAAATTCTTGAAGATAGTTCTTTTGCAACTTTTGAGAAGTATGGTAATGGAATTGGGTCCAAGCTCTTGAACGAGATGGGTTACAAGGGAGGAGGTCGTGGTGTGAACCAACAAGGCATCAATAACCCAATTGAAGCCAAAGAGAGACCTAAGTATGAAAGCTTGGGTTATGTTGCAGCAGAAGAATGGTCTTCTGATGACAGTTATTGTGTATGATGTACCTTTTGTCATAGAAGAGGACATGAGGAGGCAAGGTGTTGGACTTTGCATCTATAACTAGTACATTCTTGGCTCTTCAAATACAAGAAAGGCTTGAAGTTATCTCCAGAGAGAGATGGGAAAGATTAAGAAGATAAGAAATCAATTTCTTCCCACCATGAAAGTCCTACTTGCCATGCAATTTCTTCATACAAGAAGAGCAAGTCCAAGAATAAGAAAAAGAGGTATTATCATCCTGTTGTATCAAATGTTTTTCAATATGAGAAGCAAAATGAAAATTTGAACAACTTATTGAAGAATGTATCTTCATGTACCTTTTTCCCTTCATCTAACCATAGTGTAGATAACTGCGAAAAGAAGGAAGTAATTATCAAAAGGATGTACATGGCTATTGGAAAGAAACTCGAGAAGGGAAAAGTTAATCCAAAGTTAGAGGCATGTGAGCCAAGAGGAGATCAAAGAAACTTTTGCACTCATTGCAAAACCAGTGAACATTGGGTTGCAAGACGTTGGAAATTACTTCCACATCTTCATCTTGGTAAGGGCAAGCAAGTTGTGCATGAACCTGAAGAGGAAGCAACCATGGAAAAATTTGTGCAAGAAGAAGCCATACCTGATGCAGCTTTAGAAAAAGAGGAAGAACAAATAGAGGGTTCACTTACCTAGTTGGGTAAGAAGTGGGCGGACTATTTGTCCAATTGAAGTTGTAAATTTTGTTTTATTTGCACGTCCCATAGTTGGAATATTGTAAAAGGTGATATGCATAAATAAATCCCTTCAAATGCAACAATGTTTTGTTTAGAGAATTATCATGCTACGTTTGGCTTGTGAAAGGTCTTTTTTTTGTTAATGGGAAAATTTGGATGTCAAGTTACTTCCATGTTGTAAAAATGCATTTATAATTATGTTTTTGGAAATAATTTCCAAACCGTTGTATGAGTAGTAGCAGCACATGTAGTAGGACACTAATGTTTTAGGCACTAATTTACTCAAGTATTAACTCTGTGGAACTTGTTTGGGTCATTTTCTAAAGTATTTTTGGATTTTATTCTTGGTAAATATTTTGTAGCAAGAATTTTTTCTTGTGACATTGGCATACATCGGATGTCAAAAAAAATACAATTGCATACATTGGCATACGCGACAATCTCTTCCGCCATACATTACACCTATGATTATGGTGACCAAAAGGAATGGAAATCATTTTACAAGTCAAGGCATGACAAGCGTCAATTTGATCAAGTTTAGAAGAATGGAGGAACTAAACCTTCAAAAGCTGAATTACTGAAAGTGAGCTTTTGGGGTCCAATATCTTTTTAGTGTGGAAGAGTGGTCAAGAGCTAATTTTTGCTCAAAAATCAAAATTTTCTGATCAATGTGGAGCCTGAATGATCGTTTAGTGTTCGTCATTCTGAATCTGATGCACTTTGTTTCACGAAAAATGGAGTTTGTATGCTCCCGAAAATGAGTTATGTTCATTTGCACAAACAGGAAAAAAATGTTGACAAGGAGCCCAGTCAGCAGTCTGTACTATTGACTTGGCATGCCAATTGGGCAAGGTCAATGTTTGGTCAAATTCCTCTGACGAATGACAACCTGCCAAGTGGCAGAGTTCGATTGGTTGAATTTTTGGGTTATGTGGCAATTTGTGATTGGTTTCATGTGGTCCAATGGGGAGAGGACACGTGGTGCAGCCTGGGGCCATCACGTGCCCCCCCTCCATGGTGGTGCAGTGTAAAAAAATTGTTACAAGTCTAGGCGGAGGCGTCAGGGTTGGACCCCGCAACCTCCTACACAACACGCATCATCACTACTGCCACACCATACCACAAGTTCTTAACATATAACGTTCCCACATTAATTTATGTTAACCAATGTCTGCCGACGGGGGGGAGTGGGGGCTAGCCCCAATACATATGACCATAGCCCATGATCATGGTGGAATCACCGAAGGGCTAAACCATAAGCGCAATTATTAACCTCTAATCCATAGAAAATTAACCATTAATCCCACTTTATTAAATTAATGTGGATTTTTAATGGAGCGTCAATTAGCGCTAATGAGGAGGTTAACTAACAGTTAAGTGGGGATAATTGACCACTAATCCAGTGGTTAAGTTTTTGGGTCCAGAAAATCTGGCGGAAATTCTATATTTAGCGCATCTAGTCCTAGTTAGCTCCAGTTAGCTAAATTTGGGCAGGAAATTGTGGACAAACTTGGAGAAGTCATAACTTGTGGAGTTTTCAACCAAATTGGATGAAAAAAGAGGCTAAGGTACCATTTTTGAGAATTATGAACTCAATGGAACAAGTCTCAGGAGCCATAAAGCACTCTAGATATGATTTTTTGCAGGTTGAAGCCAAAGGGTGCCATGATCAACCATGGTGTTGAATCAACTCATGGAGGAGTTTTATTCTGAAGATGGCCTTGTAGGGGTTGTTTGCTCTTCATGTTCTTTTTGAAGCAACAAATTTATCAGTGTTCTAACTTCTCCTACTTCTTTCTTCTTTATTTTCTTTAAGGAGAGTTTTATTCATGTGCTACATGGTGTATGTGGTGCAATTGTAGCTCTTGAATCTGGAGTTTAGGATCTTGGTGTAAGATGCCTAATGATTTTTGATTGTTACATGCTTGACTAACGGTTAGCATGCTTATGGATTGATGTACTTGAAATAGTATGTTTCTTTGTAGGAGAAACTTATCATTCCCTTGGTCAAAATTTGATGTACTACTTGTTTCATTCATTGAGCTTAATGAGAAGAGATGTAGCCCAAGAGAGGTGAACTCCTTCAACAGTTGATGGTGTTGATTGATGGTTATATGCTTTCATTCCATGTGTGATGTCATGTGACAGAATTCATAAAAAAAATTCACCAAAAACACTTAACACTACTTACTTCTACTTGTTATTTGGAGGACAAACCTTAGACACAAATTCTTAAATACTAAAGAGGATCTTAGCAGAGCAATACTAATATTCCTATTCAAATCAACAGGGCTCCTTTACATGACAACAACAAATGGACAAGGTCATTGAGGAGTACAGGGACATCTTCACCTCACCCTCAAGGGTGCCTCTACATTGTCACTTCAAGCACCCCATCGATCTGACTCCAGGTGTGTCACTTCCTAATGGACCGATCTATTGGCGCTCTATTCTGGAGAACGATGAAATCAAGAGGTAGATTTAGGAGTTGCTACATAAAGGACACATCTGACTAATTTCATCGCCCTGCGAGAGCCCGATCGTGTTGGTGCAAAAGAAGGATGGGACTTGGAGACTCTATATTGTCTATGGGGTCATGAACAAGATCACTGTCTGGAATAGATACCTAATCCCACGGATTGATGACCTTCTGGACCAACTCAAAGGAGCGAAATATTTCAGCAAGTTCAACTTTAAGTCCGGGTATCACTAGGTACCAATCGAACCCTACAATGTGTGAAATATTGCCTTCAAAGCCAAGGAGGGCCTTTTCAAATGGTTGGTCATGCCTTTCAGGTTGACGAATGTTTCCACAATATTCATGAGGTTGACGGAAGACATATTGCGGCCATTCAGCAACTCATTTGTAGTAGTGTACTTGGATGACATCTTGATCTTTAGTCAGACTTGGGAAGAGCACCTCCACCACATCCAACAGGTCCTCCAAACACTGCGGCAACACAAGTTGTGTGCCAATTTGGAGAAGTGAAATTTTGGCATGAACCAAGTCCTGGGATACATTATTGATGAGAGAGGGGTTCATGTGGATCCAACCAAGATCCAAGTAATTCGGGATTGTCCAGACCCAACCACTCTAACAAAGCTTCGCAGCTTTCTGGGTCTTACTAATAACTATTACAGGTTCGTGTTTGGATTCTCTCATATCACTTGGCCCTTGAGTCAAGTCACCAAGGGAGGAGCGAAAGAAAATTTATTTTGGTCAGAATCTCAACAGAAGGCATTCGTAGAATTAAAACATCACCTCTACTCTTCCCTAGTACTCACAATACTAGACTTGCAACAACCATTTGAGATCGAGACAGATGCCTCTAACTATGCTATGTTGGACCCTTAGTTAAACTGAGAGGGGGGATGAATTAGTTTAACACATTCATGTTCTTTTAAAACTTTCTTTTACACTTATTTACTTCTTCATTTCATGATCAACTTAAATATAATGAAACAACAATCTTAATATGTGTGCAGCAGGTATTAAGCACATTAAATACAGAACATCAATGCATATTCATCATGCAAATGGACAACAAATATAAGTGGAAACCCATAAGGGAGAAAACCACATCTTATTATTTTTGTGATGCAAAGGCAAGCTCCAACTCCCTCTCACTGATTTTCTATAGGCTCCAACCTAAAGGAGGCTACTACCTCAATTCTGCAAGCTACAACTTGCAAGGAAGCTCCAACTTCCATCTATTTTCTGCAGGCTACAACCCACAGGAGGCTCCTACCTCAGCCAACTACAACTAGACATCTATCAAGCTACAACTTGATATGGAAGCACCAACTTCCTCATACTACAATGAAAAAACATGTTGTTTACCTGGATATCAGCTTTGTTATATTCCTTCTTCGTTGTTGTCCTCCAGCCTTCATATCTGCCTGATATCATCTCTGGATCTACACAGCTTCTCTATCTTCTCTTTTTCCTCCTTCTTCCTTCACTCTCTTTTCTCATGATGTTATCTCTAACCCCTTTATGCACACAGATATGACATGTTTTATACAAATAACTACATGAATGTTTGCATTCTATAGGGAATTCGAAGTGAACAGGCCTGACTCTATGCCTTCCACTCATTCGATTCCTCACACTTAAATTCAGGTTATTACATCAACCAAAATACAGAAATAATCATTTCAGCACTCATTGGATTTTTCCCTATGCCTATGGAGACTTTTTT